>PVHY01016752.1:0-14983 GCA_004024945.1 Uropsilus gracilis
TTTTTTTTTTTTTTTTTTTTTTGAGACTAGGTCTCGCTATTTTTGCTGTGGAACCGCAGACTCTCGTTGCCCGGGGTACCACAGACTCAAGCCATCCCCAGCCTCAGCTTCCCAGGTAGCTGGGATTACAGGCACGCGCCACCACACCCAGCTTTATTTTTGGAGCTAGGTCTCGCTACGGGCCCCAGGCGGGACTCGAACCGCGATCCCTAGCCCCAGCCGCTTCATAGGCTGAAGCTTACAGGCACGAGCCACCGTGCCCGGCCTAGTCTTTTAAATTTGGTCTTGGCTCTGAGGGAAGGAGATAACAGAGGGAAAATCTACATTGGGTAATACACTTTGATAGCGTGCTTGATTCTGCTACTTTATTTAAATTCGCAAATATTGTTAGGAGTCCCCATTTCACAGATGAAAAAAAAGAGATTTAGCAGGTCGGCATCTCGCCTGCAACTGAAAAGGCTAAGACACCCAACTGTAACTGCAGCAATGCTCCCGGCACAATTCTTGCTCAAATTCTGTAAAACTAAGTGTTTGGAGAACATAACGTAAAGAGCGTTAAGCACCGCGAGAGCCGTCGTCTCTCTCTTACTCTCAACGCTGGTAGCTCGGCTCTCCCGGAGAACAAAGAGCTCAGCCTAGCCGCGTGGGGACCCAGCGAGGCCCCGCCCCTAGTTCGGCACATGCGCAAATCGAGTATCAGGGCCCTCGCGGTCCAGGCACACGTAACGTAGTACCGTCTGCAGTGCGTGATGACGCCACGGCGTGCGCTCGGTGGTTCACAGGGGAAGATGGCGGCTGCTCCTTTGGAGGAGAGGGATTGAGAGGGGCGGAGGGGGGAGGCCACATTAAAAGACGTTGTTGACCGTGGAGACGGAAACTTTGCTCGTCATTCACTAGGAGCTCTGCTACGCGCCAGCAGGTAAGCGCGCGGTGGGACGGGACCATTCGCCTGCAGCAGGCGGCGGCACTCTCCGCCATTTTCAAGCTCGGCCGTTGCGTTCTTTGGGGGCCTGCTAGGGCGCCTGCAGGGGCGCCTGGAGGGATGCTGGGGGTCAGGTTATAGGAGCGGAGAGGTGTGCTCTCTGCAGGGCTGTTTGAGGCATGTTCACGGCATAGGGGACGGGGTTGGAGGTTGAAACCGCCCGGGAAAGGAGGGCATGGTGGGACTAAGGCCCTTACTGAGGACCGGTGTCAACCAGAAGACGTAGTTAGGCAGGCCGTGCATCAGATGTGAAGTTTGAGGAGGAAGGCGCGTTAAATCGAAATTTGGGGTGGGAGTGGAAGAGGTTGGGGCGACGGTTGAATGAAGTGTGGCTTTGAGTGGTTGGTTGGTTGAAGGGGTCACGGGAAGTTAATGTGAGACCTGCAAATCAGTGGAAGGTTTATCCACGTTATCGTGGGCTTGAAATGGGCATTTGTTACAAATATAAGTTCACATCTTGACACGCAAAAACCCTGCTCCTTTGGAATAGTCATGCTACTATTTTGTTTGCTGTAGATCACGCTCCCTACAAATGCGCTGTAATAACTACCTGTGTCTCCGATTTGAAATGGTTTTCTGCAAGTAGATAGTGGGATCTTAGAAAGCTTTTTTTTTTTTTTTTTTTTTTTTTTAAGAAAAGAGAATAAACGTTGATACTTAGTTTTAACCCTGGAATTAGTGGCGCCCTTGCTGAGAAAGATGGAGGAGGCAGGTTGATAGAGAATTTCGTAACAGGATGTTTAAATTAAACCACAAAAGTGCAGGTAGAACGCTTGTCAAGAATGTTCTGAAATAATTTCTACACAGATGACATTAAGTTAACTGTTCAGGACTTTGGAAGATATTAGAGTGTGAACAGAAATTTTGTGTAAGGGAATATACCTCTTGGGAGCGCAGTTGACTTTTAAGTAAATTCTGGAGATCTAGTGAAAGCCATTAGATGCTGTGGTAGGTCTATTTAGTTCAAGCAAAGCTTTTAGAAACTATTAGTTGAAAGGAAAGTTTTTAATTGTTCCCCTGATGGCATTTTTCTTTTCCTTTTTTTTTTTTTTTTGAGACTAGGTCTCACTATTTTGGCTGTGGAACCGCAGGCTCTCGTTGCCCGGGGTACCACCGGGGTACCACGGACTCAAGCAATCCCCAGCCTCCGCTCCCCAGGTAGCTGGGATTACAGGCGTGGGCCACCACGCCCAGCTATTTTTTTGGAACTAGGTCTCGCTACGGGCCCCAGGCGGGACTCGAACCGCGATCCCTAGCCCTGGCCCCTTCATAGGCTGAAGCTTACAGGCATGAGCCACCGTGCCCGGCCTCTTTTCCTAATCTTGATTGCATTTGACACCCTTTTTTTTTTTTTAATTAGAATGAGATTACTTTGCACTTAATTCGTCTTTTGTGTACAAGGAGATACAGTACTATATTCATTTGACAAATGTCTTGAGACTTGAAGTTCCCTATTTGGGTAGTTTTCTTGAGACTTAAAGAAATTTTTTTATCTAGCGCCTTGGGAAGAATTTTGGTAGAAACTTGGTTTGTATCTCAGTACTTTAGGAAAAAAGTAAGTCCTTATATGAAGTTGCTGACTTATTTATGTTGTTTGGGGAAAAATTAAAAAGATTTTTTTGCCACCCAGGTTTCATCTTGATCTCAGTGTTATGTATATATATATTAAGGACTCTGCCCAGTTGTAAGTCTATATATTTTTTATATTCCTTAGGGTAGACTTGTTTGTTTTTTTGTGGAACACTTCAAATTGTTTCATATTTCAGAATAAGAAAGTAAAGTTAAAATAAAGCTTTCTAACTTAAGCAAACACATCGACAAAGATTAGTTTTCATATAATCTTTGCCGTTACTTAGCAAAAGAGTTGGACTTTTATGAGTGTTTCTAGATAAAGTAGTAATAAATGGGAGCCTGAAGATTAGAAATTTTTATTATCAGGTTTTCAGTTGAACATTCCAAATTTGTTGTTTTATCCCAGATTGTTCTAGTTTTTGCCAAATATTATTCCAGATTTTGTGTCCAGACTTTTGCTGATAAGAGAGTTAGTCTTGTCATTGTTAGCAATCTAGGTTCAAAACTTTTCTGCATGTTGGTAACATTTTTCTTTAGTTGGAAATGATTTACACTAGTCTTATACACAGAAGTTCTTAAGTACTATATTGGAAAAGTCTTAATGTTACTGTCATCCTTAGTGACTCAACATTTTTAGTAATTTTTTTTTTGGTGTAGTAACTGACTTCATAATTTTTGTATGGAATCTTTTAAAATTCATAACTTGAGTGCTTGTCAGTTCCCAGAACTGGGTAGTATTGTATTGGAAAGGGCATGAATATCAGCAACAGGCAGACTCCTAGGGTTTGAATGCCAGGCTAACTGGTTTTTACAGAGTCAACTAATTCACCTTTCTGAACTTTAGTTTTTTTTAATATAATAATGTTAATTATAATACTTATCTCAAAAATGAAAATTCTAATAGATATTAACCACTCAGTATGACATTTTTCTTTCTGAAACTTGAATTTAATTGAAGTCATTTTCAGTCTTTAAAGATGAACTGAAATATCTTTGTGTGAAAATTTGCTGATAATCTCATTCCCCTGGTAAATTAATTACTCCTTTCTCTTAGTTGTTATAGCATTTTTTGTGTGTCTCTACTTAATGGCTTTTGATTGTGTATCTTTGCCTCTGTCAGCTCTTTGGAGGTGCAGGATGCTATGTCTTATCTTTTGATATATATGAAGCAGAGGTATTACAAAATTGAAGAATGAATATTTTCTACAAAAATTCTCCTTATGACTCTGTGGGATATGATCTACTTTATTTTGCTCCTTGGCCTTGATCTGAAAAGATCTCTTTGCCTGGTTTTCACTCCTTTCAGACAATTCATATCCTATTTATTCCTTAATCCAGTTAAATCTCCTCTCATTAATAAGGTCTTAAGTGACTTTTCATTTCTTTATAACTGGTTCCTCCAGTTAACCTAGGGTCTGTGTGACTTTCTTTTGTTACCTTGTGTATCTTACTACTTCTCACTGTGCCTTAAACCTTTTGATACCGGTCATTGGGTAGGATGGTAAAATGCAAAAGTGCTTAAGGCTGAGTTTGTTAAACACATCTACCTAGTATATGTGCAGAAGCAAACACATCGGCTCCTCTTCTTTTACTATCTCAATATTCAGATACTTTTAAGAAGCAGTTTCCTTTTTAAAAAATGTGGAATATTCTGGTAGCTTATTTTCCATATTTGTAAGTTAGGAGAAATCCCAGACATTCAGAAAAGTTGAAAAAATGATTACCTTTTGTTTAGACTTACCTGTAGCTAACATCTTGCATTAACCCTGTATGTCTCCCCTTTCAACCAATGGCAATTGAATTATGACTATCAAATATCATTCTACTTCCCCTTAAATACCTCAGGGTGCATCTCTTTAAAATAGTACCATTTTTCTACACTTTATCTTTTTATTTTAAACTAGGCTCTGGCTACAATTCTATGGAAACACAGTATTCTTGTTGTTATGCCTAAGACAATTAATGCTAAGTCTAAGTCTCTGATATGGACTTTTTAAATAATGTTCCATTTTGGGAATTTTCTTTTCTGTTTTTTTTTTTTTTTTAGACTAGATCTCACTATTTTTGCCTGTGGAACCGCATGCTCACGTTGCCCGTGGTACCATGGATGCAAGCAATCCCCAGCCTCAGCTTCCCAGGTAGCTGGAATGACAGGCACATGCCACCATGCGTAACTTTTTTTTTTTTGGGACTAGGTCTTGCTATGTTGCCCCCGATGGGACTCGAAACGCAATCCCCAGTCCCTGTTGCACTCCAAGGCTGTTGCTTACAGGCACCCGCCACCATGCCCAGGTTAAGTGTAGGTTAATAATGTTAAATACCAGCTGTTGTTTTTTTGAGACTAGGTCTTGCTATTTTTGCCCGTGGAACCGCAGGCTCCTGTTGCCTGGGATACCACAGACTCAAGCAGTCTCCAGCCTCAGCTTCCCAGGTAGCTGGGATTATAGGCGTGCGCCACCATGCCCAGCTATTAAATACCAGCTGTTGTGTTGTAGACTTCGGAGCTTTCTCCCCCCCCCTTATGTTTTATTTATTTATTTTTTAAAAATAATTTCTTACATAGATAAATGGTTGAATGGTTGCTGGGATGCCTTCTGTTCCTCCCTTCCCCCCAACCCCTGATGGCCGTCCTTTCACTCAGATTCCTTTCTCGTTTGTTGGTTTATGTTCAGTCCATTGGTCTCTCTTCCTTTTCTGTGGTTGTGTCTATTTGACAGATGAAGGACTGTGTTCCTGGTACACAGCATTCTGTGCGTGAAGGATTGTAGTCTTAGCTTTGCATTGGGCAACCTATCCATGCTCGTTTGAGGTTTAACAATGTCTTCTCATTGCTGGCTGCCTGTTCCAGTCCATTTTTCCTGTATATCCATTGCCTCTTTACCCCATAGCTCTGCCTTCTGGCCTTGTTTCCAGTTGTTTTTTGTAATGAGGTTTCTCAGTGAGGGTAGGCATCCACCAGTGGCCTTTGTGGATCATCTCCACTCTCTCCGTTTGCAGATTTGTTGAAGAGCCAATTCCCCAACTCTGTGGACCTCCTCTCCCACGGTATGGGGAGGGGCTCCTTGTTTTCTTGAGTGGTATATCCTGAAATGGGGTCTTAATTCATCCATTCCTGATGAGTTTGTAGGTGCATTTTTGTGATAGGTCTTCACCATGGTTATTTCTCCAGACCATTATGTTTGATGATGATCCTTCTGTGTCCTGCCCAGTTGTATTTGCAGGATCCTTATCTGACCCCTTACGCATTCCATGTTTCTGTTTGCAATGTTTGTGCTTTTCTTATTCCTCCTGAGGACTAAAGACTAAGTGGAGTGAGAGTGAAATGGCAAGACTTTCCCCGACCCTGAGTGGATCTTGCCCATGCAACGGCTTCGTGGCTTTTTTCATATTGGACAGGTCAACTTCTGCACCCTTGAACAGCAATTCTCCATTTGCTCTTCTCCAACTCTTGGGTAGTCCCCAGTCTACATCATGTTTTTAGGAGGTTGACTACTTTAAATACCTCATGATTGTTAATAAGTCAGTGTTTGTGTTTTTGTTAACTTGCTTATTTTATTTATTTATTTATTTATTTATTTATTTATTTATTTATTTATTTATTTATTTATTTTTTTGAGACTAGGTTTCGCTGTTTTTGCCTGTGGAACTGCAGGCTCTCATTGCCCGGGGTACCACGGACTCAAGCCATCCCCAGCCTCAGCTTCCCAGATAGCTGGGATAACAGGCGCGCACCACCACGCCCAGCTGTTTTTTTGGAACTAGGTCTCGCTATGGGCCCCAGGTGGGACTCGAACCGCAATCCCTAGCCCTGGCCGCTTCATAGGCTGAAGCTTACAAGCATGAGCCACCGTGCCCGGCCTCTTAACTTGCTTATTTTACTTAGCATAATATTCTCAAATTTCATTCATAATGTAGCATGTGATAGTATTTCCTTTTTTATAGCTGTTACTTCATTGTAGGCATATACCACATTTTGTTTATTTATTTTTCCGCATTTTCTTTAAATATGCATGGTATTTGGGTTGCTTCCATCTCTTCTTGACTTTTGTCAGTGTGCTACTGTGAAGATGGATCTTTGATTTATTTATTTATTTTTTTTTTTGGAGACTAGGTCTCGCTTTTTTTGCCCATGCGCAGGCTCATGTTGCCCGGGGTACCACAGACTCAAGCAGTCCCCAGCCTCAACTTCCCAGGTAGCTGGGATTACAGGCGTGCGCCACCACTCCCAGCTGTTTTTTTGAAATTAGGTCTTGCTACTGGCCCCAGGCGGGACTCAAACCACAATCTCTGGCCCTGGCCGCTTCATAGGCTGAAGCTTACAGGCACCAGCCACCGTGCCCAGCCTTACTCTTTTTTTTTTTCTTTTGCCCATGGAACCGCAGGCTCATGTTGCCAGGGATACCACGAACTCAAACAACCCCCAGCCTCAGCTTCCCAGATAGCTGGAATTACAGGTGTGCGCCACCACACCCAGCTATTTCTTTGGGGCTAGTTCTCGCCACATGCCCCCAGTGGGACTCAAGCCCCCTAGCCCAGGCCATAGCTTCCTAGGCTGCCATCTACAGGCATGCACCACCATGCCCAGCCTGAAGATGGATCTTTGAGACCCTGCTTTAAATTCTTTCCGATATTTAGTTGGAAGTGAAGTTGTATTATATAACAGTTATATTTTTATTTTTTCTTTCAAGTCTTTTTTTTTTTTTTTTTTGAGACTAGGTCTCACTATTTTTGCCCATGGAACTGCAGGCTCACATTGCCCCAGGGTACCACAAACTCAAGCAGTCCCCAGCCTCAACTTCCCAGGTAGCTGGGATTACAGGTGTGCACCACCACGCCCAGCTATTTTTTGGAACTAGATCTTGCTGTGTTTCCCTGAGGGAGACTCGAACCATGATCCCTAGCCGCAGCCGCTTCATAGGCTGAAGCTTAGAGGCACAAGCTACCGTGCCCATCTTCCATGCTTCTTGTTTCTTGGTGACTGTTCTTTCTGTTGTTTTCTGCTTTATTTTGCTGCTCCATCCCATTATATTTCAGGTCTCTGGCTTTGGGGACCTGACTCCCAATCTTATGTTTTGATAGTGCTGCTCCTGGATGAGGTCAGTCATCGACTGATGGTAGGTCTCCTAGTCTCCTTTGTAGAAGCTTTGCTATTGGGCCTCTGCCATTCTGTAGGTGTCTCCCTTCTGGCAAAGGGGGGTGCTGTTCCTTATTGACAGTGTCTCTGTGCCGGGTTTTTGGTCACAGCTGCCCAGTGAGTAGTAGGCGTAGTTCTTTCATGTTTGTTCTCACAGTTCAGTGCTCTGTGATCTTGCCTTGCTCTTTTTGAGTCCTGCCTTAGAGGTATGTGTTTTTAGAGTCATTCTTGCTGTTCCTCGCCTCTTCCGTTTCTGTGGTCAAAGTTTGTCTCGATGTACTTATTGCTGGTGTGGGCTCCTTGGAGTGGAGGCTAAATGAGAGGGGACTGTGGCAAATGTACCCTGCTTCTTGGCAGGCCTCAGGTGCCGGTGGTCCCCGCAAGCCCCAGAAGCAACTACTGGCCATGCCCTATCCCCACCATGCAGGGAAAAGAAAGCTGGTTGTGCAACCGACTCCTTGGCGGCCATATATCTTCAGTTTCATCTTCTTTTTTACAGTTATTTTTAGTTGAGATAATATTTAGATAGCCCATCAGGTTCACAGAAACCACCAGTTTCACTTTCGCTTCTTGATTAAGGCTAGTCCATTTGCAAATTTGCACAGTTTCAGCTCTTTGCTAAAACCCTCATAAAACTTAAGATCATCCTGGTTTTGGTACTCTCCAAAGATGCTGCTGCTGGTGTTCCATCTGAGTTCCTTGAGGCTCCTAGAAAGTGGTGTCATACTTTGAGGACTGGACATTTTTTCTTTAACTGACACCTGTGGTGATGGTGTGATATATTAGGTGCTCAACAGCAGAGCCCGAAGCTTCAGTAGTTGCCATCTGAACCATTGGGTCTGGCTGCTGAGGAGCAGCAAGTTAGGTGCCTGGATGACAGAAAGGGTCTCTCAGGAGTTGTAGCTTTGATTCTCCTGCCTTCTTGCAATTGTGTGTCTCCTTGGTATGGAGGATTGTGAAACTCCTGTAATGAGTTCTTTATATATTCTGGATTTTAACCACTTATCAGATGGAGGACTTGCATATATGTATTTTTTTTTCTTCTCTAGTTGCCTTTTCACTGATTGTGTTTGCTGCTCAAAAGTTTTAAAGTTTGAAGGTCGGGCATGGTGATGCATGCCTGTAAGCGGCAGCTTAGGAAGCTGCGGCCAGGGCCAGGGGTCGCAGTTCGAGTTCCGCCAGGTCCATGTAGTGAGACCTAGTTCCAAAAATATACAGCTGGGTGTGGTGGTGTGTGCCTGTAATCCCAGTTACCCGGGAAGCTGAGACTGGGGATTACATGAGTCTGTGGTACCCTGGGCAATGTGAGTCTGCGGTTCCACAGGCAAAAATAGCGAGGCCTAGTCTAAAAAAAAATTTTTTTTTAAAAGTTTGATATCCCTTTTATGTGTGAGATCCTTTTTTGGGGGGTGGGGGGGGCTAGGTCTCCCTGTGTTGCCCTGAGTGGGACTCGAACCGTGATCCCTAGCCCCAGCCACTTCATAGACTGAAACTTACAGGCATGAGCCACTGTGCCTGGATCCTTGTTTTTCATTTTTTTTTTTTTGTTTGTTTATTTTTGAGACTAGGTCTTGCTATTTTTGCCTGTGGAACCGCAGGCTCACAGTGCCCGGTGTACCACAGACTCAAGCAATCCCCAGCTGTAGCTTCCCAGGTAGCTGGGATTACAGGCACGCGCCACCATGCCCAGCTGTATTTTTTTGGAACTAGGTCTCGCTACTGGCCCCAGGTAGGACTCGAACTGCGATCCCTAGCCCTGGCTGCTTCATAGGCTGAAGCTTACAAGCACGAGCCACGGTGCCCAGCTCCTTGTGTTTCAATTCCTACTGTTTAGTTTTTCTGCTTGTTTGTTTTGTTTTGTTTTATTTTTTTTGAGACTAGGTCTCCCTATTTTTGCCTGTGGAACCACAGGCTCACATTGCCCAGAGTACCACAGACTCAAGCAACCCCCAGCCTCAGCTTCCCAGGTAGCTGGGATTACAGGCACATGCCACCACGCCCAGCTATTTTTTTGGGACTAGGTCTCCCTATGTACTCCCAGCGGGACTCAAATGTGATCCCTGGACCTGACTGTGCTTCCTAGGCTGCCGCCTACAGGCATGCACCACTGTGCCTGGCTCAGTACCTACTGTTTTCAAGAAATGATTCTATATCAATTCATAGTTTAATACAAGTATTTCTTATCATATATCACAATTATCACTTGCAAGTGTATCTGTGTATCTATCTGGTCTATCTGGTCTTCATTTTCTGGCACTGAGCTGCTAAAACTCTTGGAGGTTCCAGTGATTAAATCAACAAAGATGTCATGCTATCCATAACAGTATTTCTTCCATGTCTGATTTTATGTTAATGAAGTGAAGGACCTGAGAGGAAAACCGGTTGCCAGAGGAAAGAAAATATTACTAGAAGGTTGGAACTTTCTAAAATCAACGTCTTGAAGTTAGAGGAGTGGAGGAGAGGGGCTGCATACGAGTCAGTTGCCAGTGGCAATCAATTTAGTCAACCATTTCCAGGTAGCTGAACTTCATAAAGCCTCTGAAATACAGGTTCTGAGCCCTTCCAGGAGATTTGGGAAGAGTCGTGGGCTTGGAGAATATGGACCTTCTGCTCAATTTATATCTTGTCCTGTACATCCTTTCCATTTGGCTGTTCTTTAGTTTTATCCTTATAGAAAAAAACAAAAAATGAAAAACAACTGGTAAGATAGTAAGTAAAATGTTTGGGTTGTTCTCACTTTTTGGTTATTATGAGCAATATAGCTGTGAACAAGTTTCTTGTGGGCGCAGTTTGTTCAGTTCTTTTAGGAATTGCTGGATGTATGGTAATTTTATGTTTAATATTTAATGAAATGCCAGAGTTTTTCCAAGAGGCTGCACCATTTTGCCTTTCTACCAGTAGAGTATGAGGATTCTACTTCTGTATCCTTACCATCACTTTGTTATTGTCCTTCTCTATTGATTATAGCCACCTTTGTGGCTGTGAAATGTTATCTCAGTGATTTTGATTTGCATTTTCCTAATGATCATGGATGCTGAGCATGTTGTCATTTGCTTATTGCCATTTGTATATCTTGATTGATTGATTGATTGAGACTAGGTCTCACTATTTTTGCCTGTCGCAGGCTCTCGTTGCCCAGGGTACCACAGACTCCAGCAAACTCCAGCCTCAGCTTCCCAGGTAGCTGGGATTACAAGCATTCGCCACCACGCCCAGCTATTTTTTTTGGAACTAGGTCTCGCTACAGGCCCCAGGCGGGACTCCCTAGCCCCGACCGCTTCATAGGCTGAAGCTTACAGGCATGAGCCACCCTACCTGGCCCATTTGTATATCTTTAAAGAATTATTTATATCCCTTGTCCATTTAAAAATGGTGTCTTTTTATTACTGAGTTGTGAGAATTATCTATATAATCTGGATTCAAGTCTCATATTGGATATATATTTTCTGTCGATTGTCTGTTTATTTTTATGATGGCGTCCTTGAAACAAAAATTCTAATTTTGGTGATGTTAAACAAAAAAGTTTATTTCTTTTTTCTTTTGTTGGTTTTATTTTTTGGTGATACATCTTTTTTCTTTTTTGAGACTAAGTCTCACTATTTTTGCCTGTGGAACCACAGGCTCACGTTGCCCAGGGTACCACGGACTCAAGCAACCCCCAGCCTCAGCTTCCCAGGTAGCTGGGATTACAGGCACATGCCACCACGCCCAGCTATTTTTTTGGGACTAGGTCTCGCTACGTGCCCCAGGTGGGACTCGAACCACAATCCCTGGCCCCGGATGTGGCTTCCTAGGCTGCCACCTACAGGCATCATGCCTGGCCTTTTTTCTTTTTAAATAAAAAAAATCAAAAGGATTAGCTCATATTTAAAATCTTACATAGGAAACTATATGTTTCCTGAATGGTATTGTCTTCTCAGTTATTGTCCACAATACTCTGAGAAGATGTAGGCGTATGCAGTCACAATCTCAGGACCCTGCTCTTTTTCCAATGTTGTGGAAAACGATTATACATCATGGCAGAGCCCTGTGCTCCTTTCTGCCACCAGAACAGTGTCTGAGAAATCACCTAGCAGGGTATCTGCATTAGATGGTAACATATCTTTTTTTTTTTTGAAACTGAGTCTTGCTATTTTTGCCCGTGGAACCTCAGGCTCTCGTTGCCCAGGGTACCACAGACTCAAGCAATCCCCAGCCTCAGCTTCCCAGGTAGCTGGGATTACAGGCACACACCACCACGCCCAGCTATTTTTTTGGAACTAGGTCTCGCTACGGGCCCCAGGCGGGACTTGAACCATGATCCCTAGCCCCGGCCGCTTCATAGGCTGAAGCTTACAAGCATGAGCCACTGTGCCCGGCCCACATTTGCTGTATTTAAAATAGCATTTGCTCAGTTGATTTTTCTAACCAAGAAGGTGGGCTATTGTTCATGGGTGTAAATATGATTATGACTTTTGGTTATGAAGTTATAATGAATTTGACTTTGTGCTTAAAAGTTTGCAAGCTTTAGTTTTGAGACTAAGGAAAGCAATTTTGGTAACTATACCAAAATATTACTTTGTAAAAGTAGGTCCAAGTGAAAGATAATAGGGTACAGATAGTATGATTTCACATACTGAGGCACTGTTACTAGGCTTTTAGGTCATTGTGCATAATAAAACTATAAACTGAGAGCTACAGTTTTAAAATCAAAAGGTGGTCAAAGCCTTAACTGGTAAATTCAACTCGCTGTTGACAGATTTGAAATTCTCAGGACTATCTTTAATATTTCCCTTTGGGAAGAATTGTGTTTTCTATCAAGTGCTTTTACCTTCTGTGTAGTTGGATTTTTAAATGAATTGAAAGAAATTTTGGAAAATATCTGTTTCCTGTGTAGTAGTGAAATGTTAGAATTATATCCACAGTTTGTCAGCTCTAGACCCTTTAAAAACAAGGAAACAGTCTGGGCATGGTGGTGCATGCCTGTAAGCAGCAGTCTAGGAAGCTGCGGCTTGAACTGGGCATCTCGGTTCCAGTCCTGCTCCCTTGGGGCATCATAGCAAGACCTAGTTCCAAAAAAATAGCTGGATGTGGTGGTGCGTGTCTGTTATCTCAGCTACCTGGGAAGCTGAGGCTGGGGATTCCTTGAGTCCATGGTACCCCGGGCAACGTGAGCCTGTAATTCCACGGGCAAAAATAGGGAGACCTAGTCCAAATAAACAAACAAACACACAAATAAATAAATAAATGGAAACAGGATTGAGGAAATAAATGCAAATAAAAAATTAAACTGTGTGCACTTTAAAAAAATTTTTTTTTCTTAGACTAGGTCTCGCTATTTTTGCTCATGGAACTGCAGGCTTATGTTGCCCGGGGTATCACAGACTCAAACAATCCCCTGGTAGCTGGGATTACAGGCGCACACCACCACACTCAGCTATTTTTTTGGGACTAGGTCTTGCTATGTGCCCCCGGTGGGACTCGAACTGCTATCCCTGGCTCAGGCCACCTACAGGCATGCGCCACCATGCCCGGCCTTGTGTGCACTGTTAGTATCATGATTATGGTGATTTTTCTCATATCAAAACAACACTTGTTAGGCTTTTTACTTTTTTGATAAATGTTTCTTCTTATTAAATGATGAGGAGTTGTACTTAAGTGTGTGTCATGGAAGTTAAAATCACTGATTTGCCTCTTTTTGATAATTACTTTTTTTGAGGCTATTTTTTTTTTAATTTGAAGACTCCACATCTAAGTGAGATTATATAGTACTTGTCTTTCAAACTTATTTCACTTAGCATAATGCCTTTAAGATCCATCCATACTGGGCCGTGCATGGTGGCTTGTGCCTGTAAGCTTCAGCCTATGAAGCGGCTGGGGCTAGGGATTATGGTTCGAGTTCTGCCTGGGGTCTGTAGCGAGACCTAGTTCCAAAAAAATAGCTGGGCGTGGTGGTACGTGCCTGTAATCCCAGCTACCTGGGAAGCTGAGGCTGGGGATTACTTGAGTCCGTGCTACCCCGGGCAACAAGAGCCTGTGGTTCCATGGGCAAAAATAGCCCATAGGTCTATTAGCCCATAGGTCTATTAAATAGCCATAGCCCAATAGGTCATATTGTCCTTTTATTTTTGATTTTTTGAGGCTCCTCCATACTGTTTTTCATAGTGATTGTAACAGTTCACATTCCTATCTTACAGTACACAGGTTTTACTTTTTCCCCACATCCCATGATGGGCAATCTAACAGTTTGCCCATGTTTTAAGTTTAACAACTTAAAACAATGAGATTGTTTTAAGTTCCCTGGTGACTAGAGATGTTAAGCATCTATTTATATACCTAGTGACCTTTCATATATCTTTTTATTTTTAAATTTTTTTTTTGAGACTAGGTCTCGCTATTTTTGCCCATGGAACTGAAGGCTCTCATTGCCTGGAGTACCACAGATCCCCAGCCTCAGCTTCCCAGGTAGCTGGGATTACATGTGCGCACCACCACGCCCAGCTATTTTTTTGAAACTAGGTCTCGCTACGGGCCCCAGGTGGGACTTGAACTGCGATCCCTAGCCCCGGCCGCTTCATAGGCTGAAGCTTACAGGCACGAGCTATCGTGCCTGCCCATCTTTTTAAAGTCAAATAATATTCCATTGAGTGTATATACCACATTTCTTTTTTCATTTATTCTTCATCTGTTGGTGGATATTTGTTTTCTTCACCTTTTAGCAGTTGCAAGTAATGCTACTGTGAACATGACTGTACAAATGTTTGTGTTCGTTTTCAGTTCTTTGGGTGTGTACCAAGAATCCCATAGTATTGTGCATATGTGTTTAATTTTTTTTGCCTTACTATTGTGCTATATTTGTATGTCTCATGATTTTGAGCAATGCTTTGTGGTGGGAAAACTTGAGAGAGAAAGAAATTGAATCACTGATTAATAATCCTTCAAATTAGAAAGCTTCTGCTGGGCATGGTGGTGCATGCTATAATCCAAGTGCTGGGCCAGGCACGGTGGCTCGTGCCTGTAAACTTCAGCCTATGAAGCGACTGGGGCTAGGGATCGCAGTTTGAGTCCCTCTCGGGGCAACATAGCGAGACCTAGTTCCAAAAAAAATAGCTGGGTGTGGTGGCACGTGCTTGTAATCTCAGCTACCTGGGAAGCTAAGGCTGGGGATTGCTTGAGTCTGTGGCACCCTGGGCAACGTGAGCCTGCGGTTCCATGGTCAAAAATAGCAAGACCTAGTCTTAAAAAAAAGAAAAAATAATCCAAGCTCTGGGAGGCAAGAGGACAGGGATCGCTTGAGTTCATGGCTTGAGGACTAC
>PVHY01016752.1:15083-33077 GCA_004024945.1 Uropsilus gracilis
GAGAGAGAGAGAGAGAGAGAGAGAGAGAGAGAGAGAGAGAGAGAGACCACCAACCTAGATGGGTGCATTGGTGAAGACTACCAGATACTTCAGGAAGAAATCATACCAATTCCCCATGATCCTTTTGAGGAAAAAGAAGCAGAGGGAGTACTTCCTAGTTTTTTATGAGGCCAGTATTACTCTATAAGAGGAAAACAAACGATCAGTACATCTTGTGAACATAAATGCAGAAATCTTCAACGAAATATAAGCAACTTCAACACATCTCAATCCTCCCAAATGAAATGAGAAAGGGTCCTGCTGAAACCAGGGCTGCTGCTCAGTACTGAGAGCAAAGTCCTTTTTTTTTTTTTGAGACTAGGTCTCACTATTTTTGCCTGTGGAACCGCAGGCTTTCGTTGCCTGAGGTACCACAGACTCAAGCAGTCCCCAGCCTCAGCTTCCCACGTAGCTGGGATTATAGGCACGTGCTACCACGCCCAGCTATTTTTTTTGGAACTAGGTCTTGGTATGTTGCCCCTAGCAGAATTCGAATCACGATCCCTGGTCCCCGCTGCAACTTCCTAGGCTTACAGGCATGCGCCACCATGCCTGGCTCTGGAACAGGCCTTTGACTGTGCCAGTCTTGCTCTTAGCAGAGGACCTTCTTGAGAGTCTGGTGCCAATTCCACTTTGGCATCAGCTCCAGTCTGCATGTTGGATCTCTCTCCACAATATCCTCATCACTTTGGGAGCCCCTGAAGTTCACCCTGAAAGGTCTTCCAATCTGAGCTTAGACCTTTATCACCTCTCCCTACTTCAATAAAATTTCACTGAAAAGACTGGAATAAGCCTTTTCATATTACATGGCAGAGTCAATGCCAGGAATGGTATTAAGGCAGATTTTCTCTCTTTCTGAGCCAGGCCTAAGCTCCGTACAGAACTCTCTCTGTGGGCTGTTGCAGGGAAGGGTACTGCCTACAGTTACTGAGCATGCCCTGGATCTGCTACAGGATCACTTCATGAGGAGGATGCACCTGAGCTGGGTGGACTGCCATACCTGTGTTAAACATTTTAGATACAGAAAAAGAAGAAAGAACTTAATACCACATACTTGCCTCCGAGATTTACAGTTTGTCTTAAGTTTACTCATTTTCTCTCTAATTTGCTAGTACTGCCTTACAAATTGAGTGACTTAAGTAATTGATACTGTGTTACAGGATCTGGTTTTGTAAAGGTGTTTGGAAAGGGTCCTCTTAATTTCTGGTTGTTCCTTCACATGTGGCAGTATAATATAACTTCAGTCTTTACATGTGCCCATATTTCCCCATTTGTTTTGGATACCAATCATAATCAGAGATCCACCCTACCCAGTATGATTTCATCTGAACGACTTAGATCTGCAGTGATGCCATTTCCAGTGAGGTATACTGTGGTTTATAATATCAGCAGAGGAATTTTGAGGAAAATTAAAGTTCACCCTGTAGCATTTTCTTCAAATACATACACATGCATATATAGGTAAATGCTTTTTTTTTTTTTAAATTTGAGAGTAATTGCAGGTATAATGACACAGTGCATTATCACAGCATGCATTATCTCTTGCAGCATGCATTATAACATCTAAGGTAATACTTCACTGTGTACTGTCACCCTTAAAGAGCTTTAGCAGCAATTCCCTGATATTATGAAATGTGTTTTACATTAAGTCTTAGATAACTGTGTTTCCAACCCAAAATCTAATCAAGGCCCATATTCCACTTGGTTAGTTCTTTGGTCTTATTTAACTAGACCAGTATTCCTGATTTCTGAAAAAAATTTCAAACATATGCCTTTTTTTTTTTTTTTTTTTTGGTTTTCTTTTGAGACTAGGTCTTGCTATTTTTGCCTGTGGAACCGCAGGCTCTCGTTGCCCGGGGTACCACAGACTCAAGTAATCCCCAGCCTCAGCTTCCCAGGTAGATGGGATGACAGGCACACGCCACCATGCCCAGCTATTTTTTTTGGAACTAGGTCTCGCTACAGGCCCCAGGCGGGGCTCGAACCACGATCCCTAGCCCCT
Organism: Uropsilus gracilis; assembly: GCA_004024945.1. Taxonomy (NCBI): domain Eukaryota; kingdom Metazoa; phylum Chordata; class Mammalia; order Eulipotyphla; family Talpidae; genus Uropsilus; species Uropsilus gracilis. Next base: position 17,125 of record PVHY01016752.1, read on the forward strand.
GTCGCTTCATAGGCTGAAGCTTACAAGCACGAGCCACCGTGCCCGGCCCAAACATATGCCTTTAAAAAAAAAAAGATTGACTCATTTAGAGCATGCTTTGATTCATAGCAAAATTCAGAGGAATGTGCATGTATTTTTTGTATTATAGTCTCTTTCATACATCCATAGTCTCTTTCCATAATCAGCATTCAGCATTCTCCACAGATTGTTATCATTGAGTAACCTGCACTAGCATAACATAATCACCCAAACTCTAGTTTATATCTTTTTTTTTTTTTTGAGACTAGGTCTCGCTATTTGCCCATAGAACCGCAGGCTCAAGCAATCCCCAGCCTCAGCTTCCCAGGTAGCTGAGATTACAGGCATGCACCACCACACCCAGCTATTTTTTGGGACTGGTCTCGCTGTGTTGCCCCAGCGGGACTCAAACCGCGATCCCTAGCCCCAGCCGCTTCATAGGCTGAAGCTTACAGGCACGGGCCACTGTGCCCAGCTGAGACTAGGTCTTGCTGTTTTTGCCTGTGGAACCGCAGGCTCACGTTGCCCGGGGTATCACTGACTCAAGCAGTCCCCACCCTCAGCTTCCCAGGTAGCTGGAATTACAGGTGCGCACCACCATGCCCAGCTATTTTTTTGGGACTAGGTTTCGCCACGTGCTCCCGCTGATGTTTCCCCATGGGGACTCGAACCGCGTTCCCTGGCTGTGGCTTCCTAGGCTGCCGCCTGCAGGCATGTGCCACCATGCCCGGCCCTAGTTTATATCTTTTTAGAAAATATTGCTACCTCCTTTTATTCCTTTTTTAAATAATTTTGTTGTTTACATATTTATGTGTTTATGTACATGTATGTATGTACGTATATCATTGTATGCCCTGGGATTCTCCTGCTATCTTTATCACCTGTTAACCTTCATCTTGATCTTCTTGTGCTCTGCCCTTCCCTGATTCTCCCTCCCCATAGTTTATATATTAGGATTCACTTTTGGTGTCGTACAATCTATGAACTGGGGCAAATTCATAATGATAAGTATGGCATCCTATGGAGTAGCAGAGTGTTTTCACTGCTCTAAAAAAGTCTTGTCTTGCTTAGTCATCTCTTCCCCTTTCCCAGTTCTTGGCAGCTACCAATCTTGTTCTGTTTCCATAGTTCTGCCTTTTCTTGGAACTATACACTGTGTGACATTTTTAGATTGACTTATTTGAGTCAGTAATGAGCAGTTATAGTTCCTCCATGTTTTTTTCATGGCTTCATATCCATCGTTATTGTGTAATATTAGATTAACGTTCTATTATCTAAATGTACCACGGCTTATTTAAAAATTTTTTTTTATTTTGTGATGACCATACAATATTGGTCACGTTTGTGTGGTTGTATTATATCGCTTACTCCCCACTCCCACCTCCTCTTTCTCCCTTCCCCCCTCTGGTCACTCCAACTCCTTGTTGCAAGGGGTTAAATGTACCACAGTTTATCCACTGAAGGTCGTCTAGGTTACTTCTGGGTTTTGAACAGTTATAAATAAAGCACTTTATGCATCTATGTGTAGGTTTTCATATGGATATAAGTTCTCAGCTCCTTTGGGTAAATACCAAGGAATGTGGTTGAGGTAATAAATAATATGTTTAGTTTTAAGTTTTGAAGAATCAGGTGGCTTATCTTATAGGACATTTCATGTTCTGGCATATGTGTGATTGTTTCCCAGTAGTAACTTTTCCTAACTTTGGCGGGCTATTAGATAAAATGACTTAGATGTGGAGAGATTTCAGAACAATACTCTGTACAGCTGGCAAAAAAATGAAGAAAAACAGAAACAACTGGGACTACATCAAACTAAAAAGCTTCTGTACAGCAAAAGAGACAACAGACAAAACAAAAAGAAACCCAAACGAGTGGGAGAAATTTTTTGCCTTCCACGAAAGTGATGAGGATTTGATAGCAAAGATCTAGAAGGAACTCACATAACTCAGCAAAAACAAAGCTAGAAGTGCAGTCAGAAAATGGGGAGAACTAAAAAGACACTTCTCCAAAGAGGAAATACAAATGGCCAACAGGCACATGAAAAAATGCTCAACATTACTAATCAGAGAAATGCAAATCAAAATCACAATGAGATACCACCTTACACCAGTAAGAATGACCCACATCAAAAAAACGGGCAACAACTAGTGCTAGCATGGATGCAGAGAGAAAGGAACACTCTTAGACTGCTGGTGGGAATGTAAACTGGTCCAGTCACTATGGAAAGCTGTGTGAAGGACCTTAAAACAAATGAAAATGGAACTACCATATGACCCAGCAATCACTCTTCTTGTAATCTACCCACAGGAATCCTCAATATTTATACAAAGGAACACATGTGCTCACATGTTTATTGCAGCACTATTTATAATTGCAAGGTCATGGAAACAACCCAAGTGTCCCAAAACAGATGAATGGATGAAAAAGTGCGGTATATATATATATATATATATATACACATACTCACACACACAACGGAATATTACTCATCAATTAAAAATGACAAATTTGATGCATTTATGGTAACATGGATGTACCTAGAAGAAATATTAGCAGAAACAAGTCAGAAAGAAAAAGACAAACCAGGTGGTTTCACTAATATATGGGATATAGGAAAAACAAGCAAAAGGCCAGGAGGAAAAGTCAGAATAAGCTAACAACCAAACTAAAATACACAGCTTGGGGCGGGAAAGAGGGGAGATGAGAGGGACCGGTCTGGGAAGGAAGTGGTGGGTGATCCCTGGGGAATACAAAGATGTAAAATATATATATATATTTATATATATATAATATTTGATATGAAAGCAAAAAGAACCTCTGTACAGTTAAGCAACTTCATATGATGATATTTCAGCAGTGATTGAATTAAGTCTACATACTTTCTTAGAATGTCACCGTCTCTAAATAATCCCTGTCATCTAGGACAACTTTGATGCCTCCATATATCTGGGAAAAGAACTTTGTCTTCAACTTTTTAAATAATAACTAATTAACTGAATCTCTCCACCTTTTCCTATAGACCCCTGTTCAACAGCTAGTACTGTTGCTTGCAAAACTTACCCGTAAGATTTTTCTAAAAGCTGGGCATGGTGGCACATGCCTGTAAACAGCAGCCTAGGAAGCCATGGCTGGGACCAGGGATCGCTGTTCGAGTCCCGCCTGGGGCACGTAGTGAGAGACATGGTTCCCCAAAAAATAGCTGAGCGTGGTGGCGCGCGCTTGTAATCCCAGCTACCTGGGAAGCTGAGACTGGAGATTGCTTGAGTTGGTGGTACCATGGACTATGTGAGCCTGCGTTTTCATGGGCAAAAATAGCGAGACCTGGTCTCAAAAAAATTTTTTTTTTCTGAAAGCATCATGCCTCTTTTGATTTTTTTTTTTTTTTTTTTTGAGGCTAGTTCTTGCTGTTTTTGCCCATGGGACTGCAGGCTCTCGTTGCCCGGGGTACCACAGACTCAAGCAGTCCCCAGCCTCAGCTTCCCAGGTAGCTGGGATTACAGGCACGCGCCACCGTGCCCAGCTATTTTTTGGAACTAGGTCTCCCTACGGGCCCCAGACGGGACTCGAACCGCTATCCCTAGCCCCGGCTGCTTCATAGGCTGAAGCTTACAAGCACTAGCCACCATGCCCGGCCCTCTTTTGATTATGGCTTCAGCTGATCTCCTCACATAAAGGAGAAGAAACTTTCTAAATACATGGTCTGCTGTGACTCTGACTGCCCCAGTTTGTATTTTGCTCTTGTGCTACTGTGAAAAGAAAAGAGTCCTCGATCGTGTTTTAACTGTTTTTTCACTTTGTGGTCCTTGATTCAAGAACAGTGCTACTCAAAATGTAGACTATACAGCATCACTTTGAATCATTTTAGAAATGCATCTTTTCAGGCCTGCAGACCTGCTAAAACAAAATCTTTTAAGGGTAGGACCTAGGAATTAGAGGTTTAGATGTAAACAGTTTTCTTCTCCTGCTCATTTTATCTGTATTAAGTCTTGGAGTGTGGTATAAATAATTGACTTGATTGCACTTTTGTTTCCCCTTTATTCTTAGACTAGATGATAGGAACTCATGTTTATTTCAGAGTGAGTCTATTCCTGTAAGGATGAAGTTGTTTTTTTTTTTTTTTTTCTTTTTTTTTGAGACTAGGTCTTGCTATTTTTGCCCGTGGAACCCCAGGCTCTCGTTGCCCAGGGTAGCACAGACTCAAGCAATCCCCAGCCTCAGCTTCCCAGGTAGCTGGGATGACAGGCGCACGCCACCACGCCCAGCTATTTTTTTTGGAACTAGGTCTTGCTACGGGCCCCAGGCGGGACTCGAACTGCGATCCCTAGCCCCGGCCACTATATAGTCTGAAGCTTACAAGCACGAGCCACCGTGCCCAGCCAGGATGAAGTTGTTTTAAGAACTTTACAGTTTTTAAAAAAGTTTTATTAAAAAGACTTTGGGCTGGGCATTGTGGTGCATGCCTGGAAGTGACAGCCTAGGAAGCTGCTGCCAGGGATCGCAGTTTCAGTTCCACTGGGGGCATGTAGCGAGACCTAGTTCCAAAATAATAGAGCTTGGCATAGTGGCGCACACCTGTAATCCCAGCTACTTGGGAACCTGAGGCTGGGGATTTCTTGAATATGTGGTACCCCAGGCAATTAATGAAACCTAGTCTCAAAGAAAAAAAGACCTCTTCGTTTTCTACCTCCAGTCATAGTTAGGAATTTTCAGTTGACTGGTGTAGCTACATGAAAGAATGGATCTATAATTCTTTTCTTCTGTTCAATTTATTATTTTCTTAAAAGTAACCAATCTTTTTTTTTTTTTTCTCTTCATACTAGGTCTCACTGTTTTTACCCATGGAACCGCAGGCTCACGTTGCCCATGGTACCATGGACTCAGCAATCCCCAGCCTCAGCTTCCCAGGTAGCTAGGATTACAGGCGTGCACTACCACACCCAGCTATTTTTTGGGACTAGGTCTTGCTATGTTGCCCCAGGTGGGACTTGAACCGCAATTCCCAGACCCCGCTGCGACTCCATAAGCTGTCGTTTACAAGCACGCGCTACCGTGCCCAGCCAGTAACCAATCTTTTAACCAACATTTCACTATTCAACTGTCTTTAAATAAACAAATTTCTATTGCTTTTTATCTTGGAATGTTTTTATATGTTTGCTTACAGAAGCATGGTAATTGCAAATCAGGCCTCTGTGATCTACCAGCCTGATTTAGGACTAGTTGAACTCAGCCTGTATTTTCTTTGTCCAAGGGCCTTAATTTTTTTTTTTTTTTTTTTTTTTTTTTGAGACTAGGTCTTGCTATTTTTTTTGCCTGTGGAACCACAGGCTCTCGTTGCCCGGGGTACCACAAACTCAAGCAATCCCCAGCCTCAGCTTCCCAGGTAGCTGGGATGACAGGCGCACGCCACCACGCCCAGCTATTTTTTTGGAACTAGGTCTCGCTACGGGCCCCAGGCGGGACTCGAACCGCGATCCCTAGCCCCGGCCGCTTCATAGGCTGAAGCTTACAAGCACGAGCCACCGTGCCCGGCCATGTCCAAGGGCCTTAATAAGGATGCCATGTCTCTTGATGGACCTTTAGGAGATCTTTCACTTTGTTAAGTTTCTGACTGCATTTCTTTGTCTCAAGGGCTGTCCCTCTAGCTAAAAGTGTTTATTTGGTATGTGCCACACATATGTTTTAGGTTAGGAAAATCACTTTTGCAGTATGGTGAAACTACTAAGTTCATTCTTCTGTGATATAGAAATCTAGAAATTCTTCTGTGAGAATCTTAACACTGCTTACTGTTTTTCTTTTGTAATTATTGTCTTAGAGGAGATACTTTGAAACAATGTAATATATGTCATCAGATTTTTGCCCATTAACTTTAGCAGTTATTGGTGGAACCTGCCTCTGGCAAGCTTTTTTTTTTTTCCCCCAGACTAGGTCTGGCTATTGTTACCAGTGGTACCATGAACTCAAGCAATCCCCAGCCTCAGCTTCCCAGGTAGCTGGGATTACAGGCGCACGCCACCGCGCCCAGCTATTTTTTGGGACTAGGTCTTGCTACATTTCCCCGATCGGGACTTGAACTGTGATCCCTGGTCCCCACTGCGGCTTCCTAGGCTGCCGCTTACAGGCACACGCCACTGTGCCCGGCTGCCTGTGGCAAGTATTACTAGCTGTTCCAGTGGTAATAATTTCAACATATATTCTGTTTTCATATGTGCCAGACTATACACTAGGCCTTGGGAATATAGAGTTTAAAAACATTCAGTTCTAAGGAATTTATAGTTTAGATAAACAGAAATGTTGGTTTACTGGTGTGATACATGCTTTCCTAGGATTATGTGTGGTATACTTTGGGAGTGGAAAGGCTGATTAATAGCATAATAAATAGCTTAAATAGCATAGTAAATAGCACAAATTTACAAAAATAATAGGAATATACCAACAAAGGGTCTTAGAAAATTTGGTAAAGTTAAAAATTACAGAAGGACAGTTTAAAAAAGAACAGACTCCTGCTTAATTATAAAAATGATTAGGGCAAAGTAGCAACACTTGATCCAAGATGTTTACCAGGAGACTGATGGAGCTTGATGAAAAATATGGAATGAAAAACTTTCATAACATCCAGGTTGATGAAAATGATTTATTGATGTGGCAAGGGCCTATTGTTCCTCCCAATCCTTCATATGACAAGGGAACCTTCAAAATAAAAATGACTTTTCACTAAAGTACCCATTCAAAATACCAAAGATCATATTTAAAACCAAGATCAGACTGCGTGGAAAACAAACAAAAAACCCCCACCAAGATCAGTTTGAACATCTTAGAAAAATAGGCAGACTTCTCTGTCAGTAATTTATACTGACAACTGGAATCCAGCAACCAAAACTCACCAGGTAATCCTGGTCACCTCACTGGTGAACAACCCCTATCTCCAGCATGCTTTCTGAGCTGATCCAGTTGAGGAATATGCTTAAGAGCTTTAAAAAATTATGTAAGAATGCTGGAGAACTTACAAAGAAATACAAATTTAGAAAGAAACAGACTTACAGGCCAAAATCTGTCATGATTGGTTTCAGTCAATGTGAGCGCAGATCAGACACCTGGCAAATTTTCTGTGAAGAATTGATGGCAGTCACTGCCTGACATTTGCTTACTTTCTACAGTTTGTTAATCAGAAGTGGTGTAGGTAAACTGTAAAGAAAGGATTAAAAATTTAAGATATTCTTAAAATTAATATCTGGGTGAACTTGGAAGAGTTAAGGTATAAAGAATACAATATAATTTTATCATAATTAAAATGCTATCTATTTTTTGTATGTTCCCATTTTGGGGTAACTTTTAGGTACAAATAGGTCTTTTAGAATAATTGTAGTTATTTCACAGTGTGGTTTTTCTACTTAACAATGGGTCATGTGCAATTTCTATTTTAAATTTTTTTTTTTTTTTTTTTGGAGACAAGGTCTTGGTATTTTTGCTTGTGGAGAACTGTAGGCTCACGTTGCCTGGGGTACCACAGACTCAAGCAGTCCCCAGCCTCAGCTTCCCAGGTAGCTTACAGGCATGTGCCACCAGCCCAGCTATTTTCTTGGAACTAGGTCTCGCTACTTTGCCCCGAGTGAGACTAGAACCGCAATCCCTGGTTCCAGCCGAGACTTCCTAGACTGCCGTTTACAGGCATGTGCCACCATGCTGGGCCTATTTTACATGGTTTTAATTATTGTACATACAATTTCAGCATACACATATGTGGAGGAACCCTGTCCAATAGCATGACCTATTACTTGGTCATTTCTCTTCGGTGACCTGTTTCTTTCTGGTGACATAAGCCTGTTAATTGAACTGAAAGGTTTTTTGTGAGATAAAATTTTTCAGTTTTTCACAGTGATATCTACTAGATCATAGATGAGCATTTTGTGAAAGTTATGAATTTATAAAGTACTTCTGGAAATTACAGTCAATTGCCAGTTGTAATAGAAAGATTTAAAAACTGAGCTTTTAAAAATTTTGGAATAATTTTTTTTTTTTGAGACTAGGTCTCTCTGTTTTTGCCCGTGGAACCACAGGCTCTCATTGCCTGGGGTACCACAGACTCAAGCAATCCCCAGCCTCAGCTTCCCACGTAGCTGGGATTACAGGCGCGCGCCACCACGTCCAGCTAGTTTTTTTGAAACTAGGTCTCGCTATGGGCCCCAGGTGGGGACTCGAACCGCGATCCCTAGCCCCAGCCGCTTCATAGGCTGAAGCTTACAGGCACGAGCCACCGTGCCTGGCCCAAAGAGTACTTTTTAATTAAAATTCCAAGCAACTAAATGGGTACTGAATTTTTCTGCTTCGTAGTTATATAGGACAGGCTAATAAAAACTTAAATACAGATTTTATTCCCTAAAGTGTTATACAAAAATTTTGAAAGCATGCACGTAGGGTTGGAAGCAAAACCAGTTAATAAAATATATAAAATATTCAACTTTATTAATAATCAAGAAAACAAAAATAGAAGATGCCAAGAACAAAATGATTTTTTTGATTTGTTATATCTAAGCTATGAAAAGTTGTTTGACTTAATCCCTCTTGTTTATGATAGAAATAAGTGGTTCTACAGAAAATATTTGTTTTTATTGAGGTCATATAGGCAGACTATACTTACAGGTTTTAGGTGTAGTTTCTCACTTCTGCAACAGTATAGAATCCCATACACCCACCACTAAATGTTGGTCACCATTCATTAGCAGTCAGTTGAGAATCTTTGCAAGCTGAATTTTAATAGGATATATTCTAAAGCAACCAAATGTCTAACAATGGACATTTAACTAAGTCATACTACTAAGCAATGCTACTAAGTGGAGCATTTAGGAAGTTGCTAAAAGTAGTTGCAAAGTTTTGTAATACAGGAAAGTCTTAAGTTGTAATTGTTGAGGGGAAAAGAAGAGTAAAAATTAATATAAAATTCACAGTTGTATATAGTTTAATTAATGGTGGTGTATTTCTTTTTTCTTGTCTTTACTTTCCCAGGTACTTTGTCAACCATTTTACAGTGGTTTAACAATAATGCAATTTATAACCAGGCACTGAAAAACTTGGGTTACAGTTTATATAATACTGTGATCATCCAGTGCCCATAATAATGTGTCACTGAAGCCGGGCATGGTGGCGCATGCCTGTAAGCTTCAGCCTATGAAGCAGCTGGGCCTAGGGATCATGGTTTGAGTCCTGCTTGGGGCAACACAGCAAGACCTAGTCCCAAAAAATAGCTGGGCATCGTGGCGCACACCTGTAATCCCAGCTACCTGGGAAGCTGAGGCTGGGGATTGCTTGAGTCTGTGATACCCCAGGCAACGTGAGCCTACGGTTCCACAGGCAAAAATAGTGAGACCTAGTCTCAAAAAAAATAAAATTAAAAAAATTGAAAAGAAAATGTGTCACTGAAATGGAACAGGATCTTCAGGTACCTTCTAAGTCTTTAGAGAGAGACTAAATTATATACAACATGCTTTTCATTTAATCATTTAGTCCTCTCCCCTACCCTCCTATTTCTTTGAAAGACCCAGATTTCTAAAACTTCAATGTTTGTCATTTCTAGGAATTTTGGTAACTACAGTAACACAAAAATAACAAGTTACCTGATGTTAATACTCTTATTTTTGTCTGATGTATCTGTGCAATTACTACTATATTTTACATACCAGAACTGCATAAATTTAAGGCTTAGTTTACATCACTTAAAAAAAAAATCATGATTCAGTCGAGGTTGGCTCTGTCTCTTTTTAAAGTCTCATAAATTAGCATAGTCTTCTCCTTTTCTTATTAACTTTTTGAAGTTTCTAAACGCATTGTCTTCTAGAATGTTGTCTTATAATGTAGGTTTGTATGCACCATAGTTTTAACTTGCTTTCCCTGTTATTTCTTTAAACTGAGTGGATAATTCTAGAGATCAAGCTAAATCATTTCATTTTAATGGATTAAAAGAGTTAATTCTATTTGCATGATGGAATTGGTTTATTTTAGAGACTGAATTTACTAGAACCTCTAACATTTAAAGTTCTCATATATGGGTGATGTATGCCGCCAAATGAGTTTGTTTATAGCATGCTAATGGCTGACTCTATTAATAGTTTTTTAATTATCACAACCAAGCTAGTTTTATTTTATTATTTTTTTAATTTTAGGTCCCTTAGAACTGAACTATTAAAATATTCTCTCCCCTTTGTTTTTAATGAGATGGCTGTTCCTTTACTGGTCATTCAGGCAACTTGAGTTGGTTGAAGTGAAAGGGGCAGGTGGCCCCAATGTCTGGCTGGCCGGGTTTGATGGGCTTGCAGGAGATAGAGAACTTGCCCAGGTATTAGCCACCATTTCTGACTTTGTTTCCACCCAGTTGAAAGTCTTGCCATTGTTGATGCCCACCATCTTAACCAGGATGATCTTGTCCAATAGCTGCATATTCACCACCTCTGCCATCTCCAAAGGTCGGGCCTCCTCTTTGGGCAGGCTCTTGAGCAGCGAGTGCTGGCAGGCCCTGGTTCAGCAGTTGTTGGCTGCTGGGCACTGCATCTGCTTCAGCTGCTTGTAAGGCTTGTCCAGAAATTAATTGAGTCCATGCTGTGGCAGGTGAATTGAGAAAGGTTCACTCTGCTGCTGCTCCACATTAAATGCCATTTTTTAAATTTATTTCCATTTAAGGTAACTTATTTCATCACCAAAACAATTTTTCAAAAAAACCTAGGCGCTAGGTGTGGTGTCATGTGCCTGTAATCCCAGCTATGTAGGAGGCTGAGGCTAGGAATCACTTGAGTCCGCAGGTTCTAGACTACCCTGGGCAACATAAGAGAGACCTAGTCTCTTAAAAGAAAAGAAAAGAAAAAAAAAAAGCTTAGGAACTGATCAGGAAAATTCTGTAATAGTTAAACTCTTTTTTTTTTTTTTTTGGGCATGTGCCACTGCACCAGACTATTTTGTTGAGACTAGGCCTCACAATGTTACCCGAGGTAGTCTTGAGCCCATGGACCTAAGTGATTCCTAGCCTCCGCCTCCCAAGTAGCTGGGATTACATGCGCATGCCACTGTGCCTGGCTTAGTTAGACTAATTTATTGTGCTGACATTTGTGGTTATGGTATGAGAAGCAGTAATATTTAAAACTGATGACTCTTTAACATGATTCAAGGTAGTGGCACTAAACTGTAGTAGAAGTCATTGTATTTTACTACTGTCTCAGACTAGTAGTTAAGAAGCTAAAAACCAATTTCACTTAAGAATGTCATTGATAATGTAGTGAAGATAATTAAGCATCAACCCTTGAGTATTTTTTTTTTTTTTAAATGTGGTGTGTATACTGAGACATGTTCCTACAAAGTTTGTATACTGTAACTGAATTTTCATTGTAATGGGAGTTTGGAGATGGGACTTTAAGAATAGTTAAGTTTAGATGAACTTATAAAGGTAGGACCCATGTAAGAAGAGGCACTGAGAACTCCTCTCCCTTTAAAGCTCTCTGCCATGTGTGGGAACATTCAGAAGAGAGCTAGCATCAGAACCTGATTATGTTGGCACTCAGACTTCAACTCAGATTTTCAGAGGAAATAAATTCTCTCAGTCTGTGATTGTTTGTATAGACAGCCTGAGCAAAATAATGCATTGTGTGTAATGAAATGGGAAATGGGAAGTGTGGATAGGCACTTGTACCATTTACCAGAAGTATTGCATTTCTCTCTCTCTCTCTCTCTCAAAAATCCTGTCATTGTAATATTCACTTTTTAAAAAAATGAAATCTAGTTTTTACTTCAAAGAATGACACACTGCTCAAAGAGAGGTGGAGTGAGGATAGGTAAGGGAGAGCCCCACTTTAATATCAGAAATGAAATTTCTTAGCGATACTAAAATAAGAGGAAAACTTTATAGCCCCCCCTTTTTATTTTTTTGAGACTAGGTCTCACTATTTTTACCCGTGGAACCGCAGGCTCACGTTGCCTGGGGTACCACAGACTCAAGCAATCCCCAGCCTCAGCTTCCCAGGTAGCTGAGATTACAGGTGTGTTCCACTACACCTAGCTATTTTTTTGGGACTAGGTCTCCCTACGTACCCCCGGCGGGACTCGAACTGCGATCCCTGGCCCTGGCTGTGGATTCCTAGGCTGCTGCTTACAGGCATGTGCCACCATGCCTGGCTGTATAGTTCCTAATTTGACAAGATAAGTGAAATAACCAATTTTTTCAAAGATGTAAACTACAAAAACTCATTCAATAGATAAATAACTCGAATAGCTCTTTTAAGGAAAATTAATAAAATAAACCTATTTTTTATTAAAAAATAAAATAAACTTAAAACATCCAGTAAAGGAAACTTAAAGTACTGGTGGTTTCACTGACTACCTTAGAGTTAAGGAGAAAGTAATACTGATTCTAAACATTATCTTCTAGGAAGTATTGAGAGGAATGTTTCCCAACATATTATATGAGGCTTTATATAGGATCAGGTAAAGATATTAAAAGAAAACTATACCAGCCTTCATGAATATAGATGCAAAAGTTGCTACAAAATAATTCAAATCAAGTTATATAAAAAGAAATATACATTATGACCAAATAGAATTTATTTTGGATTTGCAAAGCTATTTAACATTTGAAAACCAAATAGGGTGGTTTAGTTATATTAATATACTAAGAAAAACACTTGGCCACCTCTGTAGATGAAACTAAGCATTTGACAGAATTCACCACACTTTTCATGATAAAAATCTTTACAAGCTAGAAATACAAGTTTTCTTTAGCCTGATAAAGGACATCTACAAAGAATCTGTTACTAATGTCATTTATTTGCTTGCTTGTTTATTTATTTAGTTATTTATTTTGAGACTAGGTCTTGCTATTTTTGCCCGTGGAACCGCAGGCTCTCGTTGCCCGGGGTACCACAGACTCAAGCCATCCCCAGCCTCAGCTTCCCAGGTAGCTGGGATTACAGGCACGCACCACCACGCCCAGCTATTTTTTTGGAGCTGGGTCTTGCTACGGGTCCCCAGGCAGGATTCGAACCGCGATCCCTAGCCCCGGCCGCTTCATAGGCTGAAGCTTACAAGCATGAGCCACCGTGCCCGGCTGTTTATTTTTGAGACTAGGTCTCAGTTTGTTGCCCGGGGTAGTCCCGATCCTGTGGACTCAAACTATCCCCAACCTCAGCCTCTCAGCTAGCTGGGATTACAGGTGTGTACCACCATGCCCGACTATTTTTTTTTTTTTTTGAGACTAGGTCTCACAACGTTTCCCATGGTAGTCTCAAACCTGCAAACTCAAGTGATTCCTAGCCTCGACCTCCTGAGCCTGGGATTAAAGATGTGTGCCACCGTGCCTGGCCAATTAATGTCATATTTAATAGTGACTACTTAATAGTGAAAGACTGAATTGTTTTCTCACTAAGGTAGTGACCACTGCTACAGGAAAGAAAAACAAATGAAAGCTTTTATTTTATTTTATTTATTTATTTTTTTGAGACTAGGTCTTGCTATTTTTCCCCATGGAACCGCAGGCTCTCGTTGCCCGGGGTACACGGACTCAAGCAATCCCCAGCCTCAGCTTCCCAGGTAGCTGGGATTACAGGCATGCGCCACCACACCCAGCTATTTTTTTGGAACTAGGTCTGGCTACGGGCCCCAGGCAGGGACTCGAATCGCGATCCCTAACGCCAGCCGCTTTATAGGCTAAAGCTTACAGGCATGAGCCACCGTGCCCGACCCAAATGAAAGCTTTTAGAACTCAAAAGAAAAAAATAAGGTTGCCTGTAGTTTTTTCTTTTCTTTCTTTCTTTTTTTTTTTTTTTTTTGAGGCTAGGTCTCGCTATTTCTGCCCGTGGAACCGCAGGCTCTCATTGCCCGGGGTACCACAGGCTCAGCTTTAAGGTTGCCTTTAAATCGGGTAGCAAAATAGGCAAAGCAGAGAACTTACTTAACTTACAAGCAGAAGCAGCTGACCCTTTACATCTAGCTATTCCTTAGGTTTATCCCTGCCAGTGTGAGCAGAAGCAAGACCACACTAACCTTTAGAAGAGGCAAAAACAGATTTACTCATTAATAAAAACAAAAGTCACTGAGGGTGCAAAGAACACCAAACCCCTTTGGTATTCTTACCAGCCAGTTCAATCTCTACTTCAAAAGCTGCACATGAGTCTTAAGCCATATGTATCCACAAGCTGGTGACTGTCGCACCTTCAAGCCAGATAAAGAAGCCGAGATGGCACCGTCACTCCTTCAAAGACACAGCTCTGCTCACTTCAAGCCAAATGTAGAAATCAAGATGGCATTGCTGCTGCTTCTTCAAAATTGGGAGATTTAAATCCAACAAAGAACTCAGGATGGCATTATCAGTTCTCCAAAAGGCACAGCTCTGGTATTTTTTTCAGCTTAAACTCCAAAGTGACCTGAAACCAGCAAGACTCACGGGCTACAACCGCAGTAACCACTTCAGATATCGCACAATGAAAACAGCAGCACAGCAAGTTCTCTTTAGTTCTCCATACAATTCCCAAACTTTGCAGTTTCAAAGTTAAAACAAGTTTCCAAGTACCCCGTTCCCAAGTCAACTTAGACAAGTCACATGTTTTTCCAACATGTTTCCCCAGGCTCCTCACTGGTCCAGGCTGGGAATGGAAGCCCACAGCATGGCTTCCTTCCTTGCTCTGCCACTGCACATGGCAGTGGCTGCACAGAATCCTCCAGTCTCCCTGCTGCTCCTGCTCTCCTCCTCTCCACGGCTTTCTCTCTCTCCCTGTCTGTCTCTCTCCTCTCCTTAAGTCACCTCCCATTCTTCTCTCATGAGAAGGCTTAACTTCCCTTCCCCAAGTCTCTGCCCACCGGGGCACAAAGGCTACTATTCTAATGTAGCACCACCAGTGCTGGGGGCTACGGCCCCCCAGTTTCACCACAGCTTCATTTGCAGAAAACCCTAAAAAAACGCACAAAGTCTTGTAGAACTAACACGTAAGTTTAGGAAGGTTGCAGGTCACATGGACAATGCATAAAAATAATTATATTTTAATTATTTACTACAGTGAACAGTTGGAAGTATAAATTAAGAAAGCACACATAGGAAGGACAAAATGTGTGCAGGATGTGTGCTGAATACTACAAAACACTGATGAAAGAAATCAAAGAAGACTTAAATAATAGACAGTGACTTGTTTGTGCCTCTGAAGACTCAGTATTCTTAGATAATTTCCCTTCAGGTGATCCACCAGATCAAAATTCCAGCAACATTTTTTTTTTGGGTAAACAATGGATGATAAGCTCCTTCTGAAAACTATGAAATGGTAAAGGAACACAAAGTGCTAAAATGGTAGTGATAACATATTTAGAGAATCTAACTGATTTTAAGATTTTATATGAAGTTGCAGTAATCAAGGTATGGTGGTGAACCCATACCAAATGTGGTCAGTTGATTTTACAGAGGTTTGTAAAGACAATTCAGTACATGAAGAAGTCTTTTTTCCAACATTTGGTGTTGGCACAATTAAATTCCATATGAGGAAAAAGGAATTTCAACTCATGTAGAAATGAACTGGAAATAAATCATATATATATATTTAAATGACCCTTTACTTTATTGAGAGTGGCTTTTTTTTTTTTTTTTTTTTTGAGACTAGGTCTTGCTATTTTTACCTGTGGAACTGCAGGCTCTTGTTGCTTGGGGTACCACAGACTCAAGCAATCCCCAGCCTCAGCTTCCCAAGTAGCTGGGATGACAGGGCACGCCACCACACCTAGCTATTTTTTTTGGAACTAGGTCTCACTACGTGCCCCAGGCAGGACTCGAACTGCGATCCCTAAGCCCCGGCCGCTTCATAGGCTGAAGCTTACAAGCACGAGCCACCGTGCCCGGCTGAGAGTGGCTTTTTAAAAAATTTTTTATTTTACATTGTTATCTACCCCTGGTGTGTGTGTGGGGGGGGGGGGGGGGGGGGGTT
>PVHY01016753.1:0-33018 GCA_004024945.1 Uropsilus gracilis
CAAGACCTAGTCTCAAAAAAAAAAAAAAAAAAAAAAAAAAAAAAAAAAATTAAAAAAAAAAAAAAAAAAAAAGAAAAAGAATGACAAATTTGACGACTTCATGACAACATGGATGTATGGATGTACTTAGAAGAAATCATATTAGCAGAAACAAGTCAAAAAGAAAAAGAAACCAAATGGTTTCACTAATATATGGGATACAGTGAAAAAATAAACAAAAGCCATGAGGGAAAGACAAAATAAGTTAAGCACCAAACTGAAGCACACAACTACGGGCAAGAGGGAAACGGGGAGGATGGGGAATCCCTGGGATTGCAATGATGTGAAATTTATATATAAATAAATTATTTAAAAAATTTAAAAATAAAGAAATATGCAAAATCAGGTCACTAGTGTCACAACAATTTTAAAGTCGCAAGTTCAGTTTCAACAGTTTAAAAATTCCACAAAAAACACATTTGAGGGGCTGGGTGCGGTGGCACATGCCTTTAATCCCAGCCTATGGAGGGAGGCCAGGACTGTGAATCACCTGAGTCCACAGATTTGAGACCCGCCTGGGGCAACACAGCAAGACCTAGTCCCAAAAAATTGCTGGGTGTGGTGGTGCGTGCCTATAATCCCAGTTACCTGGGAGGCTGAGGCTGGGGGGATTGCTTGAGTCTGTGGTACCCCAGGCAACATGAGTCTGCAGTTCCCCCTAGCAACATAGCGAGACCTAACCTCCAAAAAAAAAAAAAAAAAAAAAAAAAAAAAAAAAAAAAAAAAAAAAAAAAAAACCACATCTGAGGATTTAACATTAACTGTGGGTGGGCACAGGAGACATCCTTCAGCATCACCTCATCCAGGAGAGGCAGCCATATAGGCAACAGGAGCATTTTTAGGTAAGGAGAAGCACCTTCAAGAACTTAAGATACCAGGTTAGAGAGGACAGCTGGCAGAAATTACTAGAGCCCAGTACAACTGGAATCCACAGCTAGAGGGAGCTACTTGCCTCTCACCTCCCCAACACACATGTAATTTTCTCGGGTAAAGCTATGGTGACATAAGGGGGAGGAGTCACAAGTGATCTTTCAAGCTGTTTGTTCCTTAAATGTTCCTCCCGCAGACTACCTCAAACCACATACAGGCAGTCTTCTCAATGATCAGCAGTCAAATGCTGACCCCAAATGGAAAATCTGCAGGGAGACCAGCAGTATATACAAGACCCCTATTGTGAGCTTTTGATATACTCTAGAACCCTTGTTAATAGGGAATAATTGCAATTCAAATCCCATAATGAAGGGACTTATCAGCAGGACCCAGCAACTCATGGATGAGGATGTGCATGTGCTCCACTAATGCACATGGTCCCTGACCTGTAAAAGCCTTGAACTTCTGACTGCTCAATTTCTGGCAGCTAAACATCACTTCAAAGGTTGGGCTATACAAGTACTCATGGTGGCCTAAATGATTAGCATCTGTTCTCCCTAACTGTCAATAAACCTAGAAACTGCTCCATCAATGCAAAAAGATCAAGCTCCACCCCTCAAACAGACAGGTTATCATTGTGGCAATCCTGGTTCACCAAGACCCAAATCCAGTAGTACTGATTTCCTCACAAACTACAATGCCGTGCCTTTTTGTTTCAACTCTATAACCAACACACTGGATACCCCCATCCAAAGGATTTTGGTTTCTCAAAAATTGCTGGAGATTTGTGGGAATAATGTTAGTAGTTGGCATTGTTTGATCAGATCTACCTGGGATCTGAACTTCTTTACAGAATCTAAGCCTTTTCAAATATCCACTTTTACCTTTAACCTTGAAGAATGAAAACATTCCTGGCAATTGCTTTCACCCTGGTTTAGGACTCTAGGCCCCGCTACCCAGCCTAATCAGCCTCCGCAAAGTTCCAACATAAAATAGTCTCATTCCACAATGCCCAGAGCAGCAAGGTCCAGACAACTAGTGCCACTTCCAGTACTTAATTTTCTCTAAGAGCACACTAGCCCATTAAGTCGGCAGAGCACAGATGGGCCTGGTAGGAGTGTGGGGACGCCATGGAAGGCTCCACATGGTGGACCAGCAGCTGTGCCAAGGTTCATGCACAAATACTTTAACATCAAAGTCAATATTCTGCAGACAGCCGGGCATGGTGGTGCATGCCAGTAAGCAGCAGCCTAGGAAGCCGCGGCAGTGACCAGTGATCGCAGTTCGAGTTCTGCTCAGGGCAACACAGCGAGACTAGTTCCAAAAAAAATAGCTGGGCGTGGTGGCACGAACCTGTAATCCCAGTTACCTGGGAAGCTAAGGCTAGGGATTGTTTGAGTCTATGGTTCCACAGGCAAAAATAGCAAGACCTAATCTAAAAAAAAAAAAAAAAAAAAAAAACTCTGCAGACAAACTGAATTATCACTGTTGGGTACACAAAACTTGCCCTTAAAGCTTAGAGGACTTAATGTGAACTAGCTCCAATTACAGGACCTGGAAAGAGTCCAAGGTTGTTTATCATCATTGCCTTTCTAAGTCTGGAATAGGATGGAGTAGTTTATCAGGACGCCCCTAGGCAACACCACCTGGATTTCCAGTCACCACATCAGGCACTACCAACTTCTATCTAAAGTAGTTGATAGGACATAGCACTGTGACAGCTTGGTTATAGAAGGCCTAGGGCCAAGAACTGGTGGGTATGGATTAGTTCTTGAATCACCACAGTTATCAGGTAATTGACAGGGTGTTCAGTTATTCACAAACTCAGACACCAGAAAATTAAGCCAAGGATGATTTTGAGAGACAGGTATTTGCTACTGCAGCTCAAGCAGATAGTGTGAATGGGAGCAAAACTGGATGGGCAAGTACCAAAGCCATGCCACCCCATTCTGCAGAACAGTCAATCTTCCCAGTCTACTGTTGGCCTGGGGGGGGGGGGACGGGACGACGGACGACACGACACTACGGACGACGACTTAAGTGGATACAGCCACTGAAGTGGTAAAGGATTGTTCCCAAGCAGGACATAATAACAAACACCACCATACTCACACAAAGAGGGGCTATAATGTTGCCCTCCAGGAATATAGGATTGGCTAGATATACCACAACGTATAGCGATAGGGCAGGAACAGCTCTTGACACACTGCTGCAAACATGAAGGAGGATAATATAGGGAGTGACAACTACCTGCTCACTGGTAGGTTAGTCCAATGAAAAAAACCAAACCCTCCAGGAGATGACCCAAATCCACAAGATGTGAGGAAACTAGAGAAGTGAGGGCACATTGACCTGAGGAGGGGAGACATTACCCCAAAATCCTGGGGCAAGGCCCAGGGGTGAGAAGCATAAAGAGCTAGGAAAAAAAAGGTGACGTTGGGAGACACCAGACCTCCACTTCAAGAGATTGTAAAACATACATGAAGACAGGACACTGATTTTCAGAAGACCCCATTCTTCTGAGTAACAAACCAATGAACACAAAACTAAGCAAACAGAACAAATTCAATCAAGTCCCAGGGCTCTGTTTAACAGTCTAGAGTAGAGAACTGGGATTCACCTGGCCTCTGCAAGGTCAAAACTATTTTTGTTGTAACTCGAGGACAGCTACCTTTTGTCTTGCCAACATACAGTGGAGTTTTCCAGAGTCTGCATGATAACCGGCTAAATACAGCCACAAATGAAAATATTTCAGCCTCTTTCCATTAAACCATATACTTAAGAGACTTGCAAATATAAAATCTATTCCTCTCACTTTTTTTGATTTGGAAGCTATTTTTATGAAAAAATTATATTAATACACAATGAGTATGTTAAGTGAATTCGCAAATATTTCTAAATTTTGCTTATATGGCAAAAGCTTTACTGAAAACTGTTGCTAAATAGGCAAAGAATTGCTATTTTAACTGTACTGAGGTGGTTCTCAGTTCTAAATAAAAATACTTTGTGATATGGTCTTAAGAGTAAAGTGATATAGAGGCTCAAGAACCACTAGTTAGTAGTGAGATACAAACATACACAGCCAGGCATGGTGGTGGCATGTCTGTAAGCGACAGCTTATGGAGTTGCAACGGGGTCTGGGGATCGTGGTTCAAGTCCTGTCCAGGGCAACACAGCGAGACCTAGTCCCAAAAAATACCTGGGCATGGTGGTACACGCCTGTAATCCTAGCTACCTGGAAGGCCGAGTCTGGGGATTGCTTGAGTCCATGGTACCAAGGGCAATGTGAGCCTGCGGTTCCACAGGCAAAAATAATAAGACCTAGTCTCAAAAAAAAAAAAAAAACAAAAAACAAACACACACACACATATAACACACCTTTGGGAGGGTAGGAGCCAGAGAACAGTTATGCCTCTCTCAAAAAAACCACATAAACAGAATTATTTTTTTATCAGGAGTTTCACAAGTTCCACTGATCTTGTAAGAGAAAAGGAGCATTAGACCCTCATCACCTTTTTTTTTTAACACCACAGGAATTTTTTATGTAACTATAAAATTGCATTAAAATGGAAAATAAGCAAGCCCTAACTTAAAACAAATCAAGCTTAACCACAGAAATGTTTGAGACTTTCAAACAATATTAAACATCCCTAAGTAGGAAATATGCTATGACAGAAGGAACTGCAAAGAAATCCTAAATAGAATTCAGCAAGCATTACATTAATAGCAGATTGATAGTAATTTTAAAACTTGGCAGATAAAGTCAATAAATAGGATGATAGTTGCATTGTGTTATGCATTTTTAAATAATTATTATTTTTAAACAATATATATTTATAGATGAAAGATGTATTGTTTGATGTATACTTTAAAATAAACCTGGAGACGTGGGGGAGGGGGAGAGTTGAGAAGAATGATTTGCTATATGCTGTCTATACTAAATAGACATACTGATTATAGTAGAGAAGTTCATTATATTAGAGCTTGAAATTTCATAATAAAATTTTTTAAAATAAGGTTAAACATGTAATCTGTAAATACCAAGCCTATCAAAATCCTATTTTATCAATGAAACTCTTTATAAGGTCTTAGCATACAAGTGATTAGATAAACATACAAATGTGAAAACTCATATTAACAATTTTCTTATTTCACTGTCAATGTTTTTTAAAATGTGTTTAAAATTTTTATTGGTAGTATTTCCATCAGGGTTAGAAAATAGATTGATTTGAACTCTAATTTAAAACCATTTACTCTAAAGTACTCTAAACACAGAATCTGATCCAAGAAACAGTATCAGAAATCTTTTTTGCAATATTAACTGCTTTTACCTCAAAAGTGGCTAAGTAATTTTGGTTAAAGGGCACCTTATGTATAAATTAACTTATGCTGATAAGTCCTGCGGGCCGGGCACATTGGCTCATGCCTGTAAACTTCAGCCTATAAGTGGCCAGGGCTAAGGATTGCGGTTCGAGTCCCGCCTGGGGCCCGTAGCAAGACCTAGTTCCAAAGAAAATAGCTGGGCATGGTGGCACACACCTGTCATCCCAGCTACCTGGGAAGCTGAGTCCGCGCATTGCTTGAGTCTGTGGTACCCCGGGCAACAAGAGCCTGCGGTTCCACAGGCAAAAATAGCGAGACCTAGTCTCAGAAAAAAAACAAAAAGATAAGTCCCCACTATAAAACACTTGTATGGCAAGCATTCAGCTGCTGAGCAGACCTCTGGCTCTACGTTGACTGTATTGTAGGCATAACCACCCTCCAAGTGAGTGAACAAGGTGGTTTGACTCTCCTTAAACTCTCCCTTATGCCCAAGGTACCTTTCACAGTATTTTGTATACCTTAATCTTACACTTACCTCATCCTAATCACTTTTACCGTGTGATCCAGCAATACTACTCCCAGCTATTTAACGTAGCAAAATGAAATGTTCACACAAACACCTCTGGTCAGAAGTACATATGTGAACATGTACAAGCATTTTATTCAAAATTCCCCAAAACTAGAAACAACACATGCATTCCACAACTGGGAAATAGACCAACTTTGGGACATTCCTACAATAAAATACTACTACGCAATAAAAAGGAATGAACTATAATACAGGCAAAAATGTTAAAGTTGATTTCCCATAGAAGCGCCTCTGTGGGTCGTCAAAAGATGGAAAGGGTGGCACCATTTTCTACTTCTGACTCTGAAAACAGCAGTGGCAGAAAAGTGCAGGTACTGCAGGTTCCTGTGGTAGTTACAAAGGTCACAGTAGGTTTTGGCAAGCAGCATGCAAAAGATGTTAAGCGAAAAGGCAGTGTCTCTAACAGTTTAGTCTGAACAGGTGTGTCAGGTGTGTTTTCTATCAGCTCCAAATTTGCCCTTCAGGATCTGTTTAATGACTTTTTAACAGCAATTTTAAACAGCTAAATTGTCATCAGGGTGCTGTAAGACAAGAAAGGAAATGTTTTCTTGCTCCTGCTGAAGAAAACAGGTTTGTTTTAATGACCATCTTGCCAAAGCCCCTTCTGATAAGAACCCACACACTCCAGGTCTTGCATCCACAGTAGCATTGCAACTACCTCTGCCTGCCCACCCTATAATCCTTGGCACTCCTCCCCATGTTCATGTAGAAACAGTGGACTAGCTCCAACTTAGACAACTTCACTGAGGTAGGTACCAAAGCTGTAAGGAAGGAGAGGGTCCCAGTCCTCCCAAATTTGTCACTACTTAAGATTCCCTCAGTTCCAGGGCACCCTTGATAGTATTCTTTTTATATTATAAATATAAAAATTTTTATATTATATAAGGTTATATTATAAAAGATTATATTATTAAAGATTATAATATACAATATTTTTATAGTACAGTATATTCTCACATCTCATAGTTCATTCATTCTTTCACCTTTCCTCTGGTTGAATTATTATGTATTTTCTGTCTCCTGACTAGATCTGGATTACAGGGGAAAAAAACCAGAAGATTTCAAGAACGAAGAAGAAACTTCAAAACTGAAAAATACAGGGACTTCATCCTGGACTCAAGCTCAACAGCAATGGCTGCCTCACGGGAAAACAGTGTCGTTCTTTGGAGTAGCAAGGTGAACTAGGTGCTTTTTGATCTCAAGATACACCATTGTTAAAATGGGGGGGGAAATTACAAACAGAGTTATTCAGGCAGATTTGGAAGGCATTCTGTCATAGAAGACTGGAGTGAGTCAAAGGGAACAACTAACAAACATTTGCTGTCAAAGATAAAAATCAAACTTTCAAGTAAAAAGTCAGACTTTAAACATGACTACAATGTACATGACAGCGTCTTCAACATTTAAAGACTCTCAAGATGAAATAGGTGGTGTGGGCCTTTATAACACATATGAAATGTGGAAGATGCACATGACTCTCCAGTCCAACGTGTACCAAATAATGAACACATGACATTACAAAATGAGACCTGAGTGAAAGACAAACTGTGGTTCAACATGGTAAGTATATGTCTACCTTAAGAAACTACTATCGTGATTTATAATTCACTGTACCAATCAGTCTACATTTTCACCAGCAGAAAAGTTTTGTTACTCCACATTCTCACCAAAGGCAATTTTCATCATTTCAGTCACTCCAGTATGTCTATAGTGTGATCTCACTGTAGTTTTAACTTATTAACAGCTTTAGTGGAATTTAATATACATAGTACATAAAGTTGAACAACTTTTAGTGCACATGTCAAGTTCTGAATCCCAAAAGAAACTATTAAGTCATTCCACATTCTGTTAATCCTATCCACTAATCTACTTTCCTTTCACAGAGATTTGCCTAGTCCATACATATTGGACCACATAAAATGTGGTCTCTCGTGTTTTCTTTCTTAGAATGTTTATGAGGGTCATCCAAGCTGTAGCATATATCAGTATTCCACTCCCTGTACTGCCAAATAATTTTCCATTTTATAGACACACCATATTTTGCTTATGCACTCATCAGATAACACCATGTTGTTTCTACTATTTATGAATATGCATTTTGAATTCTCTTCAATATTTATCTAGAAATGATGGTAACACAGTTTAACTTTTCAAGAAAATACCAAAATTAGCAACACAATTGTACATTTTCACTAACACTGAATGAGGGTCCTAGTTTTTCCACATCCTTGCCAACACTAATTTTCTGTCCCTTTTGAGTAGAGCCATCTCGGTGGGTGAGAAATTTCTCACTGTAGCTTTGATCTGCCTATGAATAATGAAGTATGGCATTTTTTCATATGCTTACTAGCCATGCACATTATCTTTTGGTGAAGTGTCTATCCAAAACTTTCAGTCATTTTTTCAAATGGGTTATTAATTTTCTCTAACCGAGTTTTGAGGAATTTTTATACTCCCGTTAGATCTTTATCAATATTTTGCAAACATGTTTTGGGCCTACCTTCATTCGCTTAATAGAGAGCAGGTGAGATACCATTCTATTGATTAAATTCTACTATGGACCATGCTTTCGTGTTGTGCCTACAAAATCTTGGCCTATCCCCCAATCACAAAGGTTTTCTCATGTATTTTCTTCAAGAAGTTTCACAACTTTAGGTATTTCATGTAGGTCTAAAATTCCTTTGAGTTAATATTGATATATGGTACAGTTGTAGCATGAAGTTCACTCCCTGCCTATGGGCATTCAATTATTCGAGCACCATTTGACCAAAAGCTATACTTTTCCCACTGTTTTTGTGCCTTAGTCAAAAAAAAAAAAAAATCACCCATTTATCTATGGTCTGTTTCTGGATTTCCATGCTATAGGGACGCTCAGGTCTATGTATTTTAAGTTGTTTTAATTTTTAACAGCTAGTTTTTGTGGTATTATTAAATTTACATCAGCCAGGCATAGTGGCACATGCCTGTAGGTGGCAGTCTAGGAAGCCACGGCTGGGGCCAGGGATTGTGGTTTGAGTCCCACCCAGGGCCCGTAGAGAGACCTAGTCCCCAAAAAATAGCTGGGCGTGGTGGCGCACGCCTATAATCCCAGTTATCTGGGAAGCTGAGCCTGGGGATTGCTTGATCTGTGGTACCCCGGGCAACATGAGCCTGCGGTTCCACGAGCAAAAATAGCGAGACTTAGGAATGAATGAATGAATGAATGAATGAATGAATGAATGAATGAATGAAATCAATTTTATTAATATATTAAATTTACAGAATGCTAATTAAAGAAAAATAAAAACAATGGGTGCAATTACAAATACATATAGAGTCCCTGACAACATTTTAATAAAAGATTTTTTTTTGAGACTAGGTTTCGCTTTTTTTTTTTTTTTTTTTTTTGACGGTGGAAGCGCAGGCTCTCGTTGCCCGGGGTACCGCAGACTCAAGCAATCCCCAGCCTCAGCTCTTCCCAGGTAGCTGGGATTACAGACGCGCACCACCATGCCCAGCTATTTTTTTGGAACTAGGTCTTGCTACGGGCCCCAGGCAGGACTCCAACCGCAATCCCTCACCCTGGCCGCTTCATAGGCTGAAGCTTACAGGCACGAGCCACCGTGCCCAGCCTTAAAGTTGATCTTTTAATTGACTTTTAAAAAGTTGATTTTCAGATATAACAGCTTAAGAAATTACCATTTGCTCAGTTTTGGCAAATCATTAAAAAAACATCCAAAATGACCCAAAAAGATGTTTCCCTTTTCAAATTATCTGTAACTTTTTCATATACTTTAACCATAACATATGGGAACAGAGTGAAGAGGGAGATATGAGAATCCAATCATCTAGTAATCACACATAAAAGATTTGTAAAATAGAGATTTGGAAAACAATGCTACTCTTCTAAGATTTATCTCCCAAATAACATTTTTCAGTTACTTTTGTTACCATGTATTGAGCTTAAAGTTTTGTTTTTGCTTGTAACAAACATAAAACAAAAGTCCTGTGGGACACCAGTCTTTTTTTAATTACTCTGTTTTACATTGTTGTAGTCCCCATATTTCTCCTGCCACCATATTACCCACTGAACCATCACCATTTTTCCTTAGTGTTCTTCCCTCTCCCACATCATCCCCCTCTTTCTTAAGAGGGTAAAAAAGACAATTGGTCCCCAAGCTGTTCCATTAAAATGTTCCTAATATACTCCTGCAAAGTCTGAGAACAAGGAACTAAAACCTATGCAGGAAACAATGCACAAGGTCTAAGCAATAGCTGCTGTTCATTATTTTATATGCAGAGAAGAAAAACAAAAAGGACAGTAATCTCCAAATATATCTCTCCAAAGTACTTTAGAACAACTGCACATTATGTCTTTCATGGACTAAATTGTGTCACTTCCTCCACCAACTCCCTCAAAATTCCTAAGTTGAAGTTCTTTCTTTCTCCAGGACCTCAGAATGACTGAAGTATTTAGAGATGGGGTTTTCAGAGAGGTAATTAGGTTTAAACTAAGGTTATTAACATGAGACTAGTGTCTTTATAGTGCCAATGACTACTGTCTTTATAGAAAAAGGTTAGGACACAGAAATACACAGAGGGAAAAGTCAAGTGAAAGGGGTAGGAGGCAAGGAGCGAGGGAATAAGATAACCTGCAAGACAAGAAGAGAAGTTTAAGAATCCTGCCATGTGAGAAAACAAATTTCTGTTGTTCGATGTACCCACGTTTGAGCTACTTTGTTATGACAGTCCTTGCAAACAAACACTGCCCAAAATTAAACAGATGTCTCTACACTCACAGCTGATGAAACCACAAAACAATAGTTTTTGAGTCATTACCTCTATAAGGCCTCATCAGTCACTATTTTCTATTAATTCTACCCTGATCTGTTTCTTCTCATTTTTTCCATTTTCACTGCCTTAATTGCCTACAATATTGTTGCCGCGTCACTGCAATAGAATTCTATGTAAGCTATAACAAATCAGTAAATTTTCCTTTGGGGATCTTAGTTCCTTATTTCTAAGAACCTTTTCCAATTACACATATATTATACAAAAAATAAGTGGTCCTCAAGTACTTACAGCAGAGAAGTAAATAAAGCTCACTAAAATAAGCCTGGTCTGAAAGCTACAGCTCTGGTAAAAGCCAAGATTCATTCTTCTTAAAGAGATTTCACACTGGCTACACCCTCTGTCAGGAGGCTCTGTGCAATGTTTGCGTGTCTAACTCCCTCTCTTATACTCCACAGTAAATTCCTCTTTTGCTGTCAGGTACATAAAAGTACAACTCCATCCTCAAATCTCAGTATTCTTTACTCCTCCCCTCTTGATTTACTTTCTCCACAGCACTTATGCCCTTCTAGCTAAACCACATAATTTACTACATTTTTAAAAAATTTTGTCTTCCCTCCCTCCTTCTATCAAGTCAAAAATAATACAGGCTCTGAAAAAGAAAGGGTTTGTCTATTTCATTCCCTGCAAGGGCAAAATAGTGCCTGGCTTATAACATGTGCTTAATAAACATCTGTAGAGTAAGTATGTGAATGGATATTTGGTCATCAGTATGCCAAAGCAGTGAAAGTTGAGCTGTGGTAAGAATGAAGCAGACATGCCTAGAAGCAGAGCTGAAAATGTAGTTGTGGAAAGACACAAAGTAGCTTTTGGGTCCTGCCAACGTCCATCCTTTTAACTTCCAAATCTAAGTCCTACCTCCAGTTTTTGTCAGTGATACAGAACACAATCAATTACAATACACTTCAACTTCATTCTTTTCCAATAAATGCTTCATAAAGCAAAAAGAACAACTGCTTTGGCATTCCACACACAAAAAAATGTTGATAAGATTTTGTATTATATTCTACTAGTGTAAGCAGTAATTTTACAAAATGAAACAGTTAATAATGTATCACTGGGCTGAAAAAAAGTATCTTTATGAGTTGCATACATCAATATTTGCTTTCAATATCGCAACACTACGTTTTTCCTTTAAAAAACAGAAAAAAAAAAAAGAATATCCTCAAGCAAAAGACAGATTTTTCCTGAAACTGGAAAATTCTTAGTACATTCCAGGATCAGACTCCTAGTCCATTAAACAAAGATCTCTTCCAGCTGTGAAATGTAAAGATTTGGTGATGGAAAGCAGTATATATAGAATTATCTGCACTCATACAATAAGATTTACCCATCCTGTATTGTAAGAATGGATTATAAACCTGTCGATTTTACATACACAAAATTAATAGAATTAGCACTTGAGAAATCTTTGAATTTTAGCTAACTCTAAATATGAAGTACTAAACTCCATCAGGCAAATAGTTTTCTAACAGAATTCAGCACTATTATGAATACAAATGTTCTGATCATTTTAATAAAACATCATAGATGATGCCTTCTGAAAAAAAACCCACTATTTTTAAAGAAGACAAAAGAATTGCTTTATTTGCAAGATTGGTACTGTAGTGACATTTTGCAAAACAGTAAAATAAACATCAGTTCTTTTAACAATGAGTGTTAAGATGAAAAGATTTCATGTAATATTATGTTTAGCCATGCTTTTCAAGTCTTCCACAAATAAACTGTTTCTTCTATAGACAGATAAAAACCCAATTATACTTTTTTAAATGAAGAAATAATCTGGGATAACTAACAGCAAATAGAATAGTTACTTCTGGCACCTTCACTTGAGCATTTTTATCATGTAATCCACACTCCATTTCCTTCCAGTGTTTTTTCAAGTTAAATTTAAAACAATTTAAAAATTTCTGAGACTCCCAATTGGGAATTCTGCAAAAGTAGGTTTAAGAAGTATTAAAATTCACTTTCATTTCATGACTAATAGTTTCAGAAAACAAGTATAAAATAAGGCTCTGTCAGATTCTGTACATGATTCATTCTATAAAAGCAAGTCCACAAATAAGTTATTTCAACACTGGATAACGGGGTATTCACTAAGAAATGTTTCATTTAAACATGGAATCTAAGAGATCTGAGTTTGAATCTTACCTCTGACTACCCGTGTGACCTTGAGCCACTTACTTACACTAACCATCATTTCATTTGTATAAAGAGGCAATTTCCCTTTTCAGTATAAAAATGTTGAGAAAATTGGATGAGATATGTACAATGTTTCATACATTCCATACATACATACATAAGTTTCAAAAGTGAAGTCAATAAGCTCACTGACACCCTACCCTGATTATAATTTTACAAGGAGAAAAACTGTTCAACCACCGAAGTACACTTATTTTTTTTCTTTCATTATTTCATAGAAATTCAGTCTGCAATTCCTAAATTATCACGGTCACACCACAAATGCAGGCATATAACCAAAAAATATAATATTGCAAGTATCTATCAGTTGATAAATATACGTATTACTAGATATGTCACTAAAATTTGAATCCAAAAGGAGAAACCTAACTAGACAAGAAATTCACACACAAAGACCACCTGTGGACAAAAAAGTTCCTAAGCTGGTCAGCAACAGCAGTGAAAACTGCTGTTTCACACTTGCCTATTTTTTCCAAGGCAGCCTCCTGTGGCAATCAGAATCGCTCGCTGTGTATCATTAAACATAACTGAGACAAAATGAAAAACTTTACTTGTAATCTGAATACCTAAGTTCAAATTGCTCTTAGTAGTGCGTGAAACTTGGACAAGCTATTCAACTAAGCAAGCCTGAATTTCCACATCTATAAAAGATAATACCTATCTACTCCAGGGCTGTTTAGATCAAACGTGCAGACATGTGAATGGGCTTTGAAAACTCAAGGGTAACACGCAAATATCGTTACAGCTGAAGCTCTAATTGATTTTGAAGGAGAGATTTCTTCCAAAAATGGTAAGTTCTTCTCACATACAGACATTACCCAACTTTTCCTCGTTGATTACGGCATGCCATGCCAATGCTCTATGACTTTCCTCTATAATCACCAAAGTCACAATCTCTAATGTTGAGAAGCTTTTACCACATGTCTACATAGATACACAAAAGCATAAAAAGATCGATCAACGAAACCTCCAGACACAGGACAATTTAAGAATGCTTCCTCTCTTGACTTCCTAAATTACTTGATAGAATCCCAAAAAAGACAGCTTTCAAAACTTCTAGCCCTCCAGAAGAGGAGCGAATGCCTGCCTCTCAAGCCTTACGGAAGCTTCTACCTCAGGTGATCCGCTGTCCAAGTCCTCCCAGCCCCAAACTTGCAGCTAGGAAGCACCAGCACTCACAAAACAGGTAAGGCCAGCCTGTGGTGCTCAGTGAGCCCCCTGAATAAACTGCCCTAAAACAAAGGGATCCCGAAGACTCCCGCTCCAGCACCCGCCTTAGCCTTCCACTCTCCCAGGTAAGTAAACAAACTAGGGGTTGGGGGGCACGCCAGCCACTGACAAGGGTTTAAACCTGGTCAGCTGCGCGCACTCGGCAGCACCTGGCGGACAGAAGGCTGGTGGCCAAGTTTCGAGTCCACAAAGGAATCGAGGGGAGCGCGCGGGCCAAGTGGACCCAGGCAGACAAAGCGGCTCCCCGACTTCCCGCCGCCACCCCGGGTCGCGCGAACCCCGGGGCTAGGTCCCCGCCACGCAGACGCCCGCAGACCACCCGGTCCCAGGTGCGCAGACGCCCCCCCCCCACGGACGCCCCCCCTAGGCTCCCGGTCCCCGCCCCCAGCGCGCGCGGGAAACGGCGGGGGGCGCTACTAGGTCACCTTCCGCCCCGCGCCCGCCACCCCTTGCGCCGCAGCCACCCCGGAAAACGGTCCCCGTCGCAGGCCCCGCACCCCGCCGCCGGCCTCGAGCACTGACGCCCCGGCGCGGGCCGGCCCGAGCCCGGGCGCCGCGACTTACCTTCCTCGGCGGTGTCCATCTTGTCGGGGGGCGGCGGTGACGCAGCCGCGAGGCTCCCGCGGCCCAGGCCCGAGCCTTCCGGCGGGCGGGGAGGGAAAGGGAGGGAGGGAGGAGGAGGACGTGGAGCCGGGCCGGCAGGTGCGGGCGCTCAGGTGCGAGGGCAGCGCCGGCCGGACACAGGGGAGAGGGAGAGGGAGAGAGGCTGACAGAGAACGGGCGAGAGAGGGGGGAGGGGCGGGGAAAGCCGCGGGGCGAGGCCTGGGCGGGGCGCCGAGGCGGAAGGGGCGGGACAGACGCGCGCCGATAGGTGGCGTCACTTCCTATGGTCGTAGCGCGAGGGCGGGGGTGGGGGCGGGGAGGTGGCGCTGAGAACCTCTTTACTACGTTGGAGGGTAACTGATCCTGGGGGCGGGAGGAGGGAGGGGAGCGGAAGCGGAACCGAGCCAAGTGGCACTGAAAGGGGCGACCCAGCTGGCGCCGTTCCGAGGGTGGAGGGAGGCCGGGTCTTTGGGGTACCTTGGAATAACCTGGGTGCAGGTGATAGTTGCATTTCTGGGCCGCGTGGCTTGGTGAGCCCTGGAATACGCATTTTAGTTAGCACCCGGTGGTTCCGATGCCCCTTTGAAGGAAGCACTAGAACATCCGCACATGAATGCAAGAAAACAAACACTAACTTTTTCACAGTTCCACCCAGGGAAACCGCCGCTACAGTTGGAGGGGACTCCTTCGAAAAACTGCTAAAAAGTTTGAAACACCTGTCTCAAAGGAAATTGTTTCAAAAGGTTACAGTGCTGGGTATAATTTTTGTGTATTGTTTACTACAGATACAAAGCTTTCTGAGCAAGCGGAGACATGTAGGAAGACACCTTGTAATTTGTTGAGCACAGTATAATTTGTTGCTAAATTGCCTCGCCCTAATAAACGGCTGACTGCCTGTATCAGTACACCACTTGTGTATCAGCACACTACCTATCCTCTCATCATTCTTGGCTGCTTCTCTAAATAAACTGTTTCAAAAATACACTTTAGAAGGTTCACCACCTTTGTTGTGCCTGAGTAGAAACCAAGATGTCTCTTACTCCAGTAAGTATTTTAAATAATGCGCTGATGATGTGCAGAAATACATTCAAAAAGCTAGTGATTTCTTTCCCATCTGTGGAAGTGGAAGAATGGAGAGGTCTTTTCCCCCTGCCTCATAAATGAGAATGAGACTTAGAATATAAAGAGTGAAATGGAGGAGGTGCAAAAGTGTAGCCCTTGAAGACTAACCTTATTGATTTGACTAACAATCACTCATGGTCCCCAAGGGAGAAAAGATTTCATATTATTGTAATGGAGACCTTGATAATTGAAGGTATTTAAGTCATTCCTTATAGATTTATATTATACTATCTCCAGAGAAATTGGATATGTAGGCTCACCCCCATCTATCTCATAGAACTAAAACAAGAGCTCACCTTCCCCATAAGGCCAAACCAATTCTCACTTAGCTCAGTCCTGGGGCACACACAGTTCAAGACCATCAGACCCAGCTTTGGGTGCTACATAGCATAAGAGGAAGGGTTCTTATGTTGGAGGGTACCAGAGATCTTTGCCCAGGCTGGTGAACTCATGACCTCAGCATGCATAAGCTGAGTGTGTGTGCTGAAGGGAGTCTAAGGAGTTTGGAGGTTTGAACTCCGTGTTAGAATTTGTCATATCTCGTTCCAGATGTTCTAGTTCTTGTTCATATCTAGTTCAGATGCTTTTGGAGAGGCCATAAGGAGGCCTAAGATGGACCTGCTGTTAGTTCCTGTGTCTGGGAATCTTCCTACTGCCTGGTGTTAAAAGGGATGCTGCAAGAAGAAGAAAAACATCACACCTTCAACTACATGCTTAGAGAAAGTCAGAACACACCAAAGGAGGAATAGATGGATGCCCTGCATTTGGAACATGTGCTGCTGAACTCAGATTTATTGGATATATAGTGAGGTGATTAGAGATTGAAGGACAATTTGGACAATGTTGGGGTAACTGGGTTTTTCATGTTTATCTTGTAGTACATATATAGGAGATAATCACTTTGTTTAGTAATAAATAGTTTGCTCACTTTATAAGTTTGGTCTGACTTTGAAAGTTCTAGCAAAAAATTATAGCAAAGTGGCTGTGGTAGCCAAGACTCCACAGTTTAAAGTGTTCTTCAAGGTTGTTGTTTTGTTTTTTTTTTTCTCCAGTCTGGGAGAGGCCTTGAGACAGCAGGCAAGCTGCAGGTATTTAAATGACAGAGGTAACTAGTATGTGAAGCTTAAAGGTTAACAAGGGCTTCTGCCTGGTTAATATCAGATTGCAAGGTAGAGACTTTTCCCTGGTTTAGGAAGAGCTGGTAGGAAAAAGATTTTTAGGTAAAAGAAAGCCTGCCTCTCTCTCCTGATAACACTTAGCACCAGAGACAGAGAATGAAGTGAGACAGCCTAGGTAAAAGAAGTTGAGAGTCAGTAGAATGAACTGCACCAAGAGCTGCTTGAACAAGCAGAGTAAATCATGAGCAGAAGAGTCCCTGTCCAAATAATTTGAACCACCACACTGACCATAGGTGCCATACTGAACAAAACTATGCTGAAAAAATACTGGTTAATGATGATCTCACAATTTCCTGTAGGGAGAGGGTTAAGAGCCAGCTTTTGGAGTTGGAGGGTAACTCATCTGCATGTACATGCCCAGGAATAGCCCAGCTCAGAAAGGAGCAATGACTGTGGAGTCATAGTACTAACTCTCCTTGTGGAGTCATGCTCATTCTCCTTTGTGGCACTGGTTCCCTCATGCACAAGTCTCTAATAAAGTGTTGTCTGCTTCAACTACAAGTGCTTCATGAATTCTGTCCGTAGGGGGCAAAGGACCCACTCTTTTGAATAGCATCTGTAATTGAAGTACCTGTAGTATTTTTTTTTTCTTTTTTGAGACTAGGTCTCCTATGTTACCTGGAGTAGTCCTGATCCTGTGGACTCAAGCGATCCCCGGCCTCAGCCTCCCAGGTAGCTGGGATTACATGCGCCACCAATGCACCCAGATGCTTTTTTCAACACCAAGTCTCACTATGTTGCCCGAGGTAGTCTTGAACCCGTGAACTCAAGCGATCCCAGATCTCTTGCCTCCCAGCATCTGGACAACAGGTGTGCGTCACCACACCTGGCTGTAGTACCTGTAGTATTTCTGGGTACGCGTGTGAATATTAGGCACCCAAGTCACATTGGGCTACATTTATATAGAACCTAGGTTGCTGAACTTCCTTCTTTTGTCCTCTGTGATGCTTAAAGGAGTTACTTCTAGAACTGCCCCAAAACTATTTTCTCATTCAGTCTATGCAGGTTAAATGTAAAAGTAATAAATCAACATTTGTCGAGTCACTTCTTGTGGCAGTCATCATTATGAATTCACTGTAAAAAATATAAACAGATATAGAAATACACATGCATATGTATGTCAAAAGCTGTCTCTCCACAGCCTTTTGAAGTTCATCAGTTCCTTTTAGTTCCCATTAACAGAAGCCCAACTGAAGTGGTGGCCAAAAGATGAAATGTACTGCTAAGGGAACAAGCTGTCACAGGGTCACAGTACACCAGGCCTCAGGAACTAGTGGGACCAGCATTCCTCTGCTGCCTTCACCCCTCAACTCTGCTTCTCTCTGCACATTAGCTCCATGCTATCAAACCAGCTTCCTTTATATGACTGGAGACAAGGCCATGGTAGTCCTCAAAGTCACATATTTAGCCTCATTGTCAAAAGGGCTGAGGGTAATCTCTGGTCCCAAGTTAAAAATTCCCAGTTAATTGGGCAAGCTAGCTGCCCACCTGAATCAATAAGGGTGTCAAAGAACTAGAATCTATAAGAGGATGGACATTGCCATCAAACTGCATCATTGAAGGTGAAAACTAATGTTTTCATACGACGGAGGATGTCCACTATAATTAGAATTCTCGTTGTTTTCAAATATGTAGGCACAGGGGAAATTTCCTCAATCCATCTGGGTTCTTCTGAGTCTGGACAGATGAGCAAGTTAACATCAAATAGAATAGTAGAAGAAAAGGCCAAAAATGCAATAACATAAGTATGGAGAACTTACATGGTTGTAGATAGTAGAGAATAATGGGGCAAACCAAAAGTATTTATCCTACATTTAAGTATCTGGAGCACTACAGGAACAGAGCATTATATGAGACAAGATGGAGTTACCTCATTCTTACTCTAAGCAAAAAGATGAGAATCTCAGGGGGAAGACATGATGTTCACTGATAGACCTAAAATTTGATGAGAACACCCTCACCACCACCACCAACTACATTCCTCTAGGTCAGAAAAGGTGATAGTTTCTCTGAATAGGAGAAGGGCAGATACTTAG
This sequence comes from Uropsilus gracilis, assembly GCA_004024945.1. Classification (NCBI taxonomy): domain Eukaryota; kingdom Metazoa; phylum Chordata; class Mammalia; order Eulipotyphla; family Talpidae; genus Uropsilus; species Uropsilus gracilis. Next base: position 19,023 of record PVHY01016753.1, read on the forward strand.
GATGTGATGATATAGTCTTCAAAAATTAGGAGAGGGAAAAGAGCTGAGGCTAAGATGGAGCAACTCCCCAGTTTCAGGGATTTCATTGATCTTAACCCAAATACTCTGCATGCCAGAGTGGGTTGTTTTGAGAAAGCGAGACTGAGAATTTAACAGCAGTCAGATGTAGGCATCTTCACAAAGGAGGACACCAATATCATGTAGAAATATTTTCAGCCGGGCACGGTGGCCATACCTGTAAGCATCAGCCTACAGAGTAAAACTGGGACTGGGGAGCACAGTTCAAGGAGTCTGTGGTACCCCAGGCAATCTGAGTCTGTGGTTCCTCGGGTAAAAATAGTGAGACCTAGTCTCAAAAAAAAAATTTTTTTTTCATTTTCTACACTTTTACCCAAAGAAACCAATGTCAGAATTGGTTCAACATTTCAACCTGGAAAAAAATGTTTTCATCAAAAAAGACATTTAGAAGGTATAGCATATATAAGGTTCCATTCTCTGTGTGTGTGTGTGTGTGTGTGTGTGTGTGTGTGAGTGCTATGAGGATGCTATAGTCTAATAATATAGGGTTTCAATATAGCAATAAAGTAAGAAGAACCATGCAGAAAGACACAGCATAACTTTTTGAGCACTTCCTCTAACAATAGTAATCAACCAAACTTATTATTATGTCCAATCAACATCAATAGCAATCCTGGGAAGTTAATATTGTACCCATTTGACAGTTGAGGAATCTGAGACTCACAACTACTAACTAGTTCTTAGCCATACACACAGACAAGGACCCCCCACTGTTTTGCCACTCTTTCCACACTACCATTAAACTCTCAATTTTTTGCTGTGAATATACATTTATAGAGAAACCCATGACATTGCAACAATAGCACACAATTGCTGCTGAACAGCATACATGCAGTAATTAGGCAAAGAACTTACTATAGGCTTACAATTATTAACATTAGCAAATCACAAAAGGCAGTTTTAGTATCTTAACATTAAACCTTCCCCTTTCTACCTTCGCTATCATCCTATTTTCTCTTCCCTCCCTACCATCTTCTTTTCCTTTCAATCTTTCTTTTCTATTTCTTGTCTCTCTGTGCGATGAGATGCAACAGCAATGAGGGCATGAACATAGGGGCTGAAGGGAGAGCCAGGCAGGTGGCAAGAGGAAAGGCTGGTGTGGTTGGACTATTGATAATGTTGAGCAAATAAGTAAAGATACAGAGCATAATGATGTGCTCCTGTTGGAAAAAAACAATAACATGGAAAATGGGGAGGCTAGAAAGAGCATTGATGTGCTGGGCTAGAAAGGTAGGCATCATTATAAATTCATTTTTAAAAATATAAATGGTTGTATATATAATACATAATATATTAGATATAAGTGTTTTATACTTATATATTCCTAGTATGTAATTTATTCTTATATGTATATTTTATATATTTTTAGTTTTGTCCTCTGGGAGGCTCTGCCTGCAGTGATACCCCCTATGGCTATGAGCATGTTAAGTATATAGAGTCTGGTTTCTAATACCACTAAAAGGAATCAAGAGCATATGATGGATACATCTCATAATACTTACAGAATATATAACACCAAGATTGAACCATATTATAAACTAAGGACTTTGGTTGATATAGGTTCATCAAATGTAACAAATGCACTACTCTGCTGGGAGATGTTGCTTGTGCCTGTGTGGGGCAGCATATTAGGAGAGAAAGCCAGGTTTAATCACCAATATTGCTGCTGAGTTTTATCTCTTACTTAAAGTGATGGCTGACTGAAAAGTTCTTTGGTCTCCAAAAATACAAGAGTGTGGGCTTCAAAGAGTTTCTAGGTTGATGAATATGTGGAGATTTGCAGAGAATTGTGCTGCTGTAGAGGATGTGGAAGGTTTGTATACTCTCCCCCATAACTTGCCCAAAGCATCTCTTCCATCTAGCTATTTCTAAGGTCTACAGTTACTAATAAATCTAGTGAGTAAACAGATTTCCTGAGTTCTGTGAGCTACTCTGGTCAATTTTTTGAACTGAAGAGGGGATTCTGGGAAACTCAATTTCTATAACCAGTAGTCAGAAACACAGAAAACAAGCTGGTCTTGTAACTAGTACCTAAACTCTAAGGATGAAGTCACTAGAACCCCCAACTCATAGCCAGTCAGTTGGAAGCATATTGACAGCCTGGACTTGAGATGAGACCCAGAGATAGAAGGCAGTCTTGGGAGGGAGAGGATATTCTGTGGGATTGATGCTAGAAGAGTGTCCAAATTGAGTTGAATTCTCAAATGCCCTAGTGGAGACTGAGAATTGCTTATTGCGGTGGAGAAATCTCCCCATACACTCACATTGGACTTTGAATCTGGGACCTCTAATCACACTTGACAGACTCAGTTCTTTAGACCCTATAGTCCATAGCTTTTTCATTAATAGGACAGTAACATTTAAAAAACATTCTTACGAGCCGGGCATGGTGGCGTGTGCCTGTTGTCCAAGCCCTGGGAGGTAAGAGGCTTGGGATCGCTTGAGTTCGTGGGTTCGAGACTACCCTAGGCAATATAGCGAGACCTGGTCTTGGAAAAAGCAGCCGGGCACCTGTTATCCCAGCTACCTGGGAGACTGAGGTTGTGGATCACTTGAGTCTTCAGTACCCTGGGCAACTTGAATCTGTGGTCCCCCAGTCAACATAGTGAGACCTAGTTTCCAAAAATAAATAAATAAATCATTCTTAAATTTAAAATTGTTTGCTATCATTGAAAACATTGTTGATATTTATGGCAGGTGTGTTATCATTCATAATTGTTGATATTTATAGTTGTACAACACCTTCTAAGCTTTCTAAACCAAAATTTTCCCAGTGAAATAAAATCTTGCTCTGTTTGTGTCATTCTTCCATTCGTACCAATAAATAAATAAAGACAAAGAAATCACAGTTTATTCTTGTAGGTGAGTGACAACACTGTCCTTGTGATGTAGATCAGGCCCTGACAGTTCCTTATGAATGAAGAGACTGAAGGAGAAAAAAGGTAAGTCTGAAATCCCTTCTTAAGTCATGCAAAGATTCAGAGAGAGCTGCCACATCTCTGATTTTCTTATAAAGTAAAGTCAGCTATAGGAGATGGATGCTTTATTTAGTGCTCAGGCAAGAAAAAATTTACCCACAAACAAAGTATGCTTTCCAACTATTATAAAAGGTAAAGCATGGGAGGGCCATTGGGCCTCAGCACAACGGAGGACGTTGCACCCTCTGTGCAATACAAACAAGCTGATAAATATTGGGCAAACACACTTGACTCCTGGGATGAAACAAAACAGCAGCAGGTGAGCAGATGCCTGCCAAAACTGTCCATGAGAGTCAGCAGTTGGCACCAGCACTGGAATTGTAAATAAAGTCAGAACCAAGGCATAATCTGACATTCTGAAATTCTGCCAACCCAAAGGAAACACAGTACAAACACATGCCCCTACATTTCCTTCCCAATAGGTCTCCCTTCCAAATCAAAGCATGAGTTATGAGTTATGTAGAACTTCAGGCAAGTTAAGAAATGCTAAACTTCACTACTGTAGAATTTCTGTGTGCCTTCAACCTGTGTTGAGGAACTTCAACAGGGAAATAAGATCACCAGTGTTGTTAATGTATCCTTGGCTACCGAACCCTTTCTAAGAGGAAATTTCACCCAGCAAGTATTCTACAAAATGCCGAGCAAACCCTGTAGATTTCAGGAATGAAAAACAAGCAAAAAACACAAGTAATCACTCATGGAAAATGGAAAAGGCTCTAACTTGGCTATGGCACCTCCCACATCAGGAGGATCCTTTAGCCCAGGAATTCCTTGAAGTTGTGTTGGATTTCCCAGGCTAAATCAGACCACACCTGGCAGAGACTGGCAATAAATCCCATCTCTGAGCGCAATGCCAGGCTGCCTACTGTGAGCTTGTAGACTCATGCCTGAATCAGTAAGTATGCATTTGCAGGTGTGAACCATGAACTTCTCAATGTTCTTGCTTTTGGAAAGAGTGTGTAGTAAGTTAAATGATGCTCTTCCCTCATAAAAGATACCTCCTTGCCTTATTATTTGGAGCTATTGGTAATACCTTATTTGGAAAAAGTCTTTATAGATATAATTAAGTTAAAGGTCTTGAGAGCCAGGCGTGGTTGTGTGTGCCTATAATCCCAGCTACCTAGGAGGCTGAGGCTAGGGATCACTTGAGTCCGTGGGTTCGGGACTACCACAGGCAACATAACAAGACCTAGTCTCTATAAATAAATGAATGAATGAATGAATGAATGAATGAATGAATGAATGAACGAACGAACGAACGAACGAACGAATGAATGAATGAACGAATGAATAAATAAATAAATAAAATAAAGATCTTGAGGTAAGACCATCCCAAATTTCCCAGGAGGATCATGAATCCAGTGAAAGGAATCCTTAAGACAGGCAGATGGGGGGACATTTGGGAAACACAGAAAAGTTCCTACAAAACAGAAGCAACCCAAGTGCCAGGAGCCACCGGAAACCTGGTTCTTCTGAGAAATATCTCTGCAGGAAGTGTGTCCAACCCATACCTTGATTTCAGACACCCTAGAATGAGAGATGACACTTTCCTGTTGTTTTAAGGCACAGATGTGTGTCTATTTATTACAGCCCCAGAGGAAACTCTTACAGAAGTTAGGCATTCTGCATCCTCCACACCAGCTTAATTTCAACATGGACTTGTGAGTAGGGTGCAGGAGCCGTAGCTGAGATTGCAGACTTCCTGAGCCCCAAAGAAGCAAGTCTCTTTAACTGATGAATCACTTGAAACAAGTATTTCCAATTACTATTTGGATTACTAGCCTGAAATTAGATGGTTGTCCTAATGTGAGGTTCTTCCTTAAAGATTTGATCTTACATACAGGAACCAGGAGTACTGGAAGGGGTTATCAGGCATCCCTCTCTCTCTTTTATTTATGGAAGTCTTTAAGTGTGAAGGTGAATTTTTTTTTTTTTGCTATCTTCCTGTGTCATTAAGTATTTATGAAGTGCTTTGTCTATGGGAGATATCCTGCTAGACCTTCAAAGTCAGCAAGTCATGCAGATATAAGGTAAGACTCCTATCCTTAGAGGAGGTTACCATCTAGTTAGGGACTACCTCCTAGGCTGAAGTGGAAAGAACTCCTTTTGTCATCTCACTGGGCATTCCATATCATGACTGTCATTTTGATTGCTTAGATGTCATTTGAAGTCTAAGGTGCCTACATTTCTTATGCTTAAATTTTCTCTTAGGCCACTCACATTAAAGGACACAAAGGCACATGTGGCTTTTGTTTGTAAAGGTCTTCTTCTGGAAGCCATGTCTACATTCCTTTTGGAAAACTGGTCCTCCCTCTCTCCAACATAGCATAGACTAAAGGAAAAGTATAACCTCTCTGGTGTGGAAGAATTGGGATGTAGGCCAGAGGCTGGGGGCTAAAAGAATTCACCAGAGACACATTGGACAACAGAAAAGGGAGATTTATGAAATACACTGCTAGGGAAGCAGCAGTCAAGACATGAGAAGGCTTCCCATAGGGAGGAGTTGAACTCTTGTTTATAACTTGATTTCACTGAGTCTCTATGAATGAGAAGTTGGTTTCAGCATTGTTGTCTGTAAGGACATCCTTTTGGGTGGGTCCTCCACACAGGAAGTCTGATTGCTGGTTTCTGATTGCTGTTTTAGGTTTTCCAAATTCTCTTTTTTTTTTTTTTTTTTATTGATGCCTTGTTCCAGCTAGGCCACTCATCCGCTCCCTTTAAAATCTGCTCATCTCCTTTTACCCTGCTGGGTCTGGGTTTCTGACACTCCAGATTATGATTATGAAACTAATAAATAAGAATCACCACTGCATAGAGAGGGAAAGATTTATCTCAGAAGTCAAAACTGAGAACTAGGTCTGCAGCCCAGCCCCAGGTCCCTGGGGCTCTCTTGCCAGCGGGGAGCAAAGGGGGTCAAGGTTCCTGGGTAAGTCCCCTAAGCTGGGTGAGCCCCGGAGGGGGGATGGGGTGGGGAGGTGGCCCCACCCACCAGCGGATGGCTGCTTCACAGGGCAACCATCTGCAGGTTGGCTCAGCTGAGCCATGTTGCCCTCTGCTCCTATGCTCCTAGCCCAAGGACACCAAGGGAGTCCTTGGTGTGCAGGCTTGGGTGCAGGCTCGGCTGTCTGGGCCCACCCCCTGTTCAGGGAGGTACCAGCGCTGGCATGGGCAAGTGGGGGGGGGTTTCCATTTTGCTCTTACTCCAGCTAAACTTCAGAGGATCAAGAACATGTGCAACACAAACCCCAACATATAACAGGCGAGGGACCATGCAAAAATCCAGCCCACAAGCCTGAGATGGACAACCAAGAGAACCAGTGCATGCAAGACAAGAGAAACAACGGTAGAGACACGATGTCACCATGGGCACTTATGTGCTCACTGGGCCAAGAAGACCCGGGACTTTTTAAGAGATGCCTTCAAAGAGCAACACACCCTCCCCACACTACGGGAAAGGAGAGGATGACCAAAGATGAGGTAATCGGCCCTACATCAAAACTGCAAACTGAGGCAGAGGAGATGATCTTCAAAGGCCATTCACAGACGCCTGTATTCACAGAGAAACTTCTTGACCAACACTGGCTGGGGGCAAGACCCCCTATATCTCATACCAGAGTCATAAGGAAAAGCAGCAAAGCACTGGAGATGGGATTGGAGAAGATGGCCTGCAGCAAGAAAACATGGACAGATCACAAATGAATATAGACTGGACACCCAACGCAAACTTAAGACTGAAAACCTACCAGCAAGGCTCATCTGGTTCCAACAACACAGACCCTCACTCAGTGAAAGGACACTGTCATAGGAAAGAGACTACTGGACTTAGTACAAGTAGTAAACAACTAAGAGTGGGGTTGGAGAGAATGGAAGGGGCACCAGAGGGAGGAGGAAAGGGTATCCCCAAAATACACTTATATAGGTTGTGATCTAAAGAACAAAATAAATTAAAAAAAAAAAACCCAAAACCAAAAAAAACCTAAGAACTAAATACAAAGAAGAGACTGGTGGAGAGGGGTCCAGATAGCTGTTCCTTTGTCCTCTTCCTCACTTTCCGTAGAGTTTGACTTCTAGTGTGTGATGATATGAAGTGGTTCCTCAGAAAAAGGAGTTACTTTGCAAGTTTTTTGTTTTTAGTAGACAATGTGCCTTTTATTTTTTTTAGTATAAATAATATATATATCATTGTGTGTATATCTATATCTATATCTATATCTATATAGATATATATCATTGTAATCCCTGGGGGTCACCCACCTCCTCCCCTCCCTGGCCTCTCCAGATGGTCCCCCCTCCCCATTGTGTACTTTTGTTTGGTTGTCCTTATATTAGTGAAACCATTTGGTTTCTGTTTTTTTCCTTTCTGACTTGTTTCTGCTAGTATGATTTCTTCTAGGTACATCCATGTTACCAAAAAATCATCAAGTTCGTCATTTTTAATTGATGAGTAATATTCCATTGTCTATATATACCACATCTTTTTCATCCATTCGTCTGTTTTGGGACATTTGGGTTGTTTCCATGTACTTGCAATTATAAATAGTGCTGCAATAAATAAGAGTTTGTTGCTGAAATAATTTGCTTTTACTGGCATATTTTCATTTCCAGACAGGGTAATTTGCATATCTTAAATTCATTAACTCTGGTAAGTACAACTTGCTAATGAGAAAGCCAAGGTAAGGAGATAAACAATTTCTCTCATAAGAAAATGTTTATTTTGTTGCACTATCTGTGGGTTGCTTAGGGGGCAAGTGCAGAGGGAACCTGTGGGGCAGGGACCATTCCAAGGGTTGCTTCACAACAGCGCTCTTTGTTCAGCTGACTTCTGCATCTTTACTCCTTTCCTTTGACTTGAATTTGATTTTCTTTCACAGTGATATCAACCCAGTGTTGACACCGGTTTTAATAATATTTTGAATGCATATTTTGACTAGTTATTGCAAGTTCTAAAATAATCACAAGGAATATGGAGGTGATATTGTCCCTGCCAGGCGCCCTCTGACCAAACCTGTAAGTCGTTCATATCTTCAGAGGGATCCCTGGGGGATTTCTAAGTTCAGAATGGTGTCCTGAAAGCTGGCACTCAAGGGAACAAGGACACCAGGGCCTACAAGAAGTAGGTTTGCTAGTACCAATATATTGACTCAGCCGATTTACATCCCAAGGCTGAGTGCCCCTACTAGGAAGTTAAGGGTGTAGATACCTTCCATCTTCTGGTGTTCGGGGTGGGCTATCATTGGTGGCAGTACATGGCGTAACATAATGGAAGATAGAATGAGGAAGATTGAAGGAGAAACTGGGCTGCACACCAGTAAACTGAGTCAGCAAGTCATGGATTATTTTTCTAGACTCCTTAGGTTACATTTCATTGGTCACTATGCTTCAGCATATTTTAGGGCATCATGCTTCCTTTGGTCATTATGCTTCAGTCCAACCTCACCTTCCTGCCTTCCTTTCCTGCTCCATGTCCCATACTGTGTCCCTTTACAACAAGGGGTCTTACGTTCTGGTACAGACCATGCAACTGATTGTCTCACTTGTGGGCAATGAGAGATATATGGACAAGAGTGACTGGACTATGCATGACAATGGAATCCTGCTGCATAAGCTACAGCCACCATTCAAAAGTCAACTGTAAGGTCAGCACAATCTCCAGGATGGTCAGCACTTAGTAATTGTCACCCTCCCTAATTTTTTTTTATGCCTGCTTTCCATTTAGAATTCATCAGAGAAACTAAAATGGCATCCTTCACTGACCTCAAGCCTACCCTGCTTCTTAGCCTGCCTGCCACTGCCCTGGGGAGCTGCCTCCAATTAGAGCACTCCTGAGCCCTCCCTCTTGTACTGTGAAATTTCTCACTTCTTTACCTTCCTTTGAGTATCTGGCAAACACAGTTGGCAGCTGGCTTCTCCTGAATGAATAGTCCCCACTATTGTCATATGTGTGGTCTTTGTTTCCATGTTGTTTTGGCTGAACTGGTCCTGAGATCTTGCTGCTGGTGCCTTACACAGTCCTACCCTTCAGGTGACCTTCATTGGTCTTTGTGGTCTGTCCCCTGGCCTCAAATCTGTCCCATTTCTGCCTGAATTACCCTGCCCAGCAAGCATTAACCTGTCCCACAGTGACTCATCGATTTTCTCATTAGGCCTCTCTTTTCAAGGCAGGTGAAACCTCCAGTTACTACAGACACCCACAGAGCTGCCTTTAGCCCCCCACCTCCCCCACACAGGGAAAGCAGTTGCCATAGTGATAGGTGCAGCTGACTGGAGGGCCACAGGGTGGCCCACACCAGGGAGTAGTCTTCTGCTAGTCTGGACTGCTTGGTCCCTACCCCTACTCCCTCCCACCACATTCCCCCACTCTGCAATCTGAGCAAAAGGAGCTGGAGCTGGGGATTGTCCATGCAGATCACTCTTGGTTTTTAGCACATCCCCCAAGTCAGCTAGTAATGATTGGCGTCACTTGGTTGTTCAGCTTAGACTGTGTTGCTTAGCAACGAAATAACAAACAATGTAAATAGAATGTTCATTGAATCTGCCTCCACGTCTTGTTTACAAGGAGCAACCTCAATGCTCAGTGCCACTGTGGGCGGTTTCAACCTTTTCAAACAGGGGATTAGCACATACAGTAGAAAGTGCATAAAGCTTTAGTGTACATCTTGATAAACTATTAGCAACAGTCAGATCAAGATACTGAGTATTTCCAGGGGCAGAGAATTCCCTCCTGACCTTTCCAGGCAGGCAATACCCACTCCCCAGTGACACGGAGGTGACTCATCAACATCAATTTGTTCTGTCTTTGAATTTCATATGAATGGCATCAGACAGTCTGGTTGTTAGTAGTGAGATTCTCCTTGCTGTGTGTGTGCCGGTGGAGGAAGGGGAACAGGGGATGTTAGAGAACTAGATTCCCTCCCCACCCTCCCTAGGACTGTCACAGCTTTGATCTTCAAACTCCTAGCATCTCAGTTCTCACCTCCCCCTTTTAAACTCCCTGGATGGATGTCCATCTAAACTAAACCCAGCTCACCAAGCCTCCTTGGACATTGGCCCATTTCTGTAAGTGGATGGGACTGCAGGAGCTTCCTATCCAATGCCCCCAACACTCCTTCCCCAACAATCAGGGCTTTCAGCCCTGTTGTTTCCTAGACTCTGAGTTAGAACCTACCAGAGCCCTGACCCAGGATAGTTCACTGCACCTGAATCTCAGGCAATAGTTGCCTTTCATCTAGCCAGAGCCTTCCTTCCCATTTCATTGACCCGCTTCTTTTATTGTGAAATGCTTGTGTTGAAATAATTTTAGATTCTGGAAAAGTAAAAATCTCATATACATTTTATCCACATTGTCCAAATGTTAATATTTTGCCACATTTGCTTCATTATCCTTTCTGTTTCCATACAGTAATAATTTTTTTATATTTTTCTAAACTGAGAGTAGATTGTAGATATGTTGTCTCTTGACCTCCATATATTTTTCTCTCTCTTTTTTTTAAGAGCATTCCTACATAACCACAGCACAATGAGTAAAATGAGGAAAATAACATTAAAACACTAATATTATAAAGGTGACACAGCCAATTTTGCCAACCACTGGTCTTTCTCCTCTGATAGTTGCAGTTTAAAATTTTTTTCCTATTGTGATAGTATATATACATTTATCAAGCAATATTTACCATTTAAACCATCTGTGTACAATCAATGGCACTAAATGCATTCACAGAATTTCGCATCATCACTGTTGACTTATTACCTTTAGACTGCTTTAACAAAAATCCCACTGACTAGATGTCCAGTAAACAACTGAAATTTACTTTTCAAACTTGAGAGGCTGAAAGTCCAAGGTCAAGGTATTGGTGACTAGGTGTCTGATGTAGATACTTCCTGGTTCATAGAGGGAAGTTTCTTTGTTGTTTCCTCAATGACACAAGGGAAGAGGTAGTTCCCTAGGTTCTGTTTTATAAGAACACTAATCCCATGCTTGAGGGTTCCACTCATTACCTAATCACACCCAAAAGCTACACCTCCAAATACCATTTCGCTGGGAATTAGCCTTCTGTATATTCATTTGGGGAGACACAAACATTCAGTCTATAGCAACCAATACCCATTTCTAGAATGCTGTCATTTCAAATAAATTGCACTCATTAACAATAACTCCTTATTACCCCCTCACTACCTCCCATCAGGATCTGCTTTCTGTATTTGTCCTAAGTACCTCAAAAATGTGGAATCACAATATTTCCCCTTTTTTGACCAGATTATTTCACTTAGTATCCTCTCTTCAAGGTTCACCCCTGGTGTGGCATGACTCACATCTTTCATAATAAAGAGGAAATGTTTATTCCTGTTTCAAGAACCATGCAGAATCTGTACTGCATTTATGGTTAGTCTTTTTAGTCCCCTTTCATAAAAACCAACTCCTTAGTCTTCTCAGTTGCAATCTTGAGATGGAGATCTGTGAAGGGTACAGGCGAGTTTGGCAAGATGTCCCTCAGTTTGATTTACTTGTTATTTCCCCACAATTAAAATCTGTTGATGCATTTTTGGCAGGAGCAGCACCAGGGAATGCTGGGTCCTTCTTTACCTCCTATAGAGACTCATATTGTCCCATTATTGATGTTAACATTGATTGAGTTGCTACCAGTTTTCTGCAGCATGTTTCCATGCAGCTAGCAGCCCATGTGCAGACCACATACACATACTGTCTCTAGTTAAACTTTCCCTAAGGATTTTAACATCCACTGATGGTTCTTCCACACTCAACTATCAATCTAGTAATAACAACATCTTTTCTAATTCTATTCTGCCTTCAACATCACTTGATACCCTAAAAAAGAGCTTTCCCTGCTCATTTGTTTATATTTTTCATCCTATAGTATGTACCCATAACATGTCACCTTAGATTATGGTTATAATATAGTAAGATTAATTATAATTCAATAGTCTCATTGTGTTCAGTCAAATTGTCCCAGATTCATCTGGGATTTAAGTTCATTTCCTTTTGTCATTTTGTTAAGTTCATATCACTCTTAAAGGACGTCCTCACCATCTAGCTGAATATGGTCAGGGCTCATCTTGCATCTGGTCATTGTAACCCTGGAACTACCTGTTTCTCCTCAGTGTCTGGGTTCCATATAGGAGAGAATGGTTTTGAGGAAGTCAGATCTGGGTGCTGGGTGAGCCACCAAGCTCTCTTACTCAGCATAATTACTGAAGTCTTCCTCTGGACACACTAATTTTGGTTCTAGAATACTTTACTCTTTCTGAGTGAATTCGTACACTGCTTCTGGTCACCAGCTGACTGCTAAGTTGTACACATTAAAAATTATGCATTCATTCTGGGATGTGGCTTACTTGGTGCTTCTTTATTTTTTTGGTTAGCACATGTACTTACAAACTAACTTCTCATTGGCACTATCACAAATAATGTTAAACTTTGTACCTAAAAACAAATTGATTTTCTTATAATTGTGGGGTAAGATGTCCAAGCAAGTTTGCACAAGCCTCAGTGAAGTTGTTTGCAGGACTGGACTCCTTTGGGGACTCTTGGAAAGGATCTATCTCCTTGTATTTTCACTTTCTAAAGGCTGTCTGCATTCTTGGACTGGAGTTCCTTTCTATCTTCAATTCAGCAACACCATCCCTCAGAACATCCAACTCAGGATCCTCACTTAATCATTGTGCAATGTCCCCAAAGCCCCACCTGCCATCGTCTCTGCCAGGACCCTAGCTGCTTCCCAGATAGAACCTGAAAATAGCCCTCAAACACGAAGAAGGCAGGCGGAGCTAGAAGGAAGAAGCAGGACCCCTGATTGGTAAGCGGCAATGATAATTCACAATGAATGAAGGAACATACTTAAAAGGATTTGTCCTGGGGAGCCACTGCATGAGTAAATATATATGTTCCACTCCTTAACAGATCTCAGTTTTATAGAGAATCTAAGTATATTTTGTTAAATATTCAGTCCAGATACCAAAACAACACACCAGGCCATGTACACCTTCTCGAGAGTGGAGCATCTTCTGGGACTACAGTTCTCAGGGTAGATGAAGCCTGGATGCTCACCCACCTTCACTGCTGCCTTCCCCACCAAACCCCCATTTTGTTCCTGTTGTCATCTAACAGGTTTCCATGGAGCTAGGAGGTAGACCTCTTTGAAGGGGCCAGTATGCTATCCCAATATAGTCTATATATTAAATAACAAACATAAATTATACTGGTAATAAAAATACCATTTGCCAGAAAGGGGCAGATGGACAACTGTCCTCTTGCTTAGCCAAGTCATCTCCCATTAGACTGTGCAAACACACACATCTGCCAGCTCCTGAAGCGTTCCTCCACTTGGCAAGAGAGCGGCAGAGGCAACAGCTTGGGACCTGATGTCCCCAGCTGGCCCCAGGAGTAACGCCAACACCCTTGCAGGGTCAGGGCCCTGATAAAGAGCTCTGACCTATGGTGGGAGGTTCTCCTCATTTCCAGTCCCAGGGAAGGTGGTTTTTTCCTTCACCCCTATTTCTTCAGGTGGCACGCCTTTTAGAGGCAAAACCGGGACACTGCAAGGCACCTGGCACGCGGTTTTCTTTCAGGCAGGCAGACGGACTTCATTCATCTGCCTGCATCTTGTGGTTGTAGCAGCTCTGCCATCACCCTCTGAAACCCACCTACTTCTTCACTGCTGCCCAGCTTTGCCTATTTGGTGCTACCGAATCGGGTGGGGATCCCCGGGGCGCTCCGCTCCTCCCGCCTTTGCCTAGGCCACTTCGTCTCTGTGTTTTCCCACGACCTCCGGAATCCCGCTGCTCAGATGCTCTTATTTGCTTTTCTCCCTGATATAATATTGCCATGTTTCCAACCCCGGGCCCTACAATCCCTTTGATTCTGAGCCAGGTCTTACTCAGAACCCTGAGCGATTCCGCTGACTAGACATCGAATACAGTGCCCC
>PVHY01016754.1:0-33032 GCA_004024945.1 Uropsilus gracilis
GGGGGGGGCAGGGGTGGTGGTTAGGGGGCACCAGTGACTTGGGGAAACTGTTCAGAGCTGCCCAGGAACAGACTACCCTAAACACCCCAAGCCTGTTCGTTGGACCAGGGGGTGGAAAGCAATAGTAAAAGAGGACATTTAAAAAAAAAACTGAAAATTATCATTGCACTTTGTCTTATGGCTAATCTAACTTTTAGTCTGAAAGTTAAAGATCCTCCTGACTTTGAAGAATTGGTAAAACCTTCAGTCACACCTTAAGTTCACATTAAAATAGGACCAGATGGTTTGTGGAAAGATGACTAATAGAGGGAGTGGGATGGAAGTACATGGATAAGAGTTTTATTTCATTTCAGAACTATAGCCATCATCTTTGCTGCTAAAAGTCACTACTATTGTTCATGTAAATTAGAGAATGTTATTTTCTGCATGGAAGTTTAATCTCCCAAGGTGTTTTTGATTGGGTAACTTCAGTTGTAAAGTGTAGCCTGCTAGTAGAATGGGAGTAGACCTCTGGGTTTCTTTTCCTGTCAAATCAACTTTAATTTTAGTGTTCTATGAGTGCCCTGTGTACTGTTAGTTGGTTAAGGGTGGTAGTTTGAAGTTGGTTCCTTCATCTTTGATGTATGCAGTTTATCTTTTCTGTGCAATCCCAGAAAATGCTGGGGTGAAGTAATATATGATTCCAAATTCACTCTGCACAGTTATGTTACAAAGGGGTAGGGTAATACGTGTTGTGAGGTCACTTTGTTGTGGTAGTGAAGCTCAAGTAAGTAGTCATCCTGTGTTCTGGTCCCTTCTAAAAAATGTTGGATTAGTTAGAAAAGTACAGAGTGATTTTGATAGGTTTCACTATCCGTGAAATTATTGACCTTGAGAACCATGTGAATAGTAATTGATGTCATTTATTATAATGTTTGACTACTCAAAGAAGTATATTAGAATGAGACAGTTTAGAAGTAGAATTACAGTTTCTGTCAAAATGCATTTTATAATTGCTTATTTCTTTTAAAAATATTCTTCCTAAACATGAGGGATTTTCAGTGTCCCCTTTTCTAAGGAGGGGAACCTTGTGGAAATTTCCTAAAATGAATATACAATTTGCAAAGGAATTTGCTTCCTGAAATATAGTTTAAACTCTACCTGTAAGTTCATTTTGTCAGATTGATGTTTGGTTACAAATGATACGGGACAGAGGTCGTATCTTTTATTTTTTTTCCCTTAAACTACTTGCATCCAAAGTACTACACAAACTATTAACTTTTATTTGATGCAAGCATTAGGTTATTTTGGTGGACAGTAGTAGTGCCCCCGTTTAGGAACTGACAAGTGAAAAAGCAGGGACTCTTATAAAAGCTGTTGCCCTTCATTGAAGAGGGAAATAAATGAAAATCTCACTTTTTCTCCTTTACTAAATTGAAATGATAATTTCTTTTGGAGATTTCAATTGATTTTGATAGCTCCCTTTTCTGATAAGGATGTTCTTTGCTCATTAGTGGTTTTACTGGAAGTTATAGTAATACTAGTTTTACCACAGAGTATAAAATAGAAATCTTTAAGTTTTCTGAATTAAAGTTAACTTTAATTGTTCACAGAATATTGTAGTTATTTATTACAATTTTTTGCACTTCTTTCAAGGAATGGGTAGGTATATAAAGGTATACGTTTGGTTTGGTAAGATGATCACATGTCACCTTAATGGGTAGGCTAGCTGAGTTTTTTGTGTTTGTTTATTTTACATAATTGTTATCCCTTGGGTATGCCCCCATCCCCATCCCCCTTCTACTCTGGTCACTCCAACTCCTCTCTAGCTGCTGTTTATCTGATCATGTTTTAGCCCATAGGTCTCTTCCTTTTCTAAAGCATTTTTCCCCCCTGGCAAGGATCTGGGTTCCTGGGTCCCAGTAGTTTGTGTTGTTTAGATTTTGATTCTTGGCTTTGTGGTATATTTTCTCTCCAACTCCTTTGGAGCGCTCCTTGTTTCATCCTTGTTGGTCGTCTCCTCCATTCTGGTTTCAGTTCTATGTTGCTGCCTCTTTGCCATTTTGCTGGACTCTGACTTAGAGAGTCATCTTCCAGTCCTTGTTAGTGAACAAATTCCTTTTGGAGCGAGACATTAGTGCGTAGTTAGTCCAGATTGTGTCCTCTCCATTTGCCTTTTGCCGCTCCCCCTTGGGGCTCTGCCAGGACTCTGGCCTACCTCCCATCGTGGTACAGGAGGGTAACATGTTGTCATTGCAGGTTTCTCTGCTCCCTGGTATTGGCTTCCGAGCATTAGTGACCATATTAGTGTAGCTCTTTGACGAATCCTTGGTATGGTTAGATATTCAGTCCTTTATCTGTTAACTTATTCCGTGCTCCTCATGGGTCCTGCGCAGGAAGGAGATGGGTGTTTCAGGGTTTTTTGTTCTTGTTCATCCTCCTTTGTCTAAAGTTGGGTCACTAGGGTTTCTCTTGTTCTCTTGTGGGGACTGGCTAGAGTGTAAGATCAGAGAAGGGGTGGGACCACCCCCCTCCCTTCCCCCCCCATGCCCTCCTGGCAGGGCTTGGGATCTGTGTGGGGATGGGGGGGATGACCCCCCCTTCCCTGCCCAGGTCACGCTTACTTGGCTAGGGCCCTTCACCCTGGGAACTCCCGGCGCTTGGGGGGGAATGGGGTTCGGTCTCCCACCAATCTCCACGGTAGCTAGGTGAGTTTTAAGGTCCATTTTAATCCAGAAACTGAGAGCTAGTTAGCAAAATAGTGTAGTATGTCTTCACAGGTTGAATTTGGGGGGACTTTTAAATATTGTTCAACTTTAAACTCTGCGCTGAGTTGTTATTACATCAACTATGTTCAGTAAGGGAGGAGCTCGATTTACTGTTTGATGCTAGTATATGGATACTGATGGTTGACTTTGTTTTGTTTTTAGTATGTTACAGCTGCCAGCTTTGATTGTTTCTGAAACCATGAGTGCCCATATTTCACATTGTGATAATTTTTTTACTTGTGAATCAATTTAGATCCATATTCTGATGTATATTCCTTTCAGGGCACTCATCTAACTGTTGTTTAATCTTCTGTTTATCTTGCAGCTCTTGCTTCTGTTCGTTATTCGCATACAGACGTCAAAGTGCCTGACTTCTCTGACTATCGTCGTGCTGAAGTGTTAGATAGTACAAAGTCTTCAAAAGAGAGCAGTGAGGCTAGAAAAGGTTTTTCATATTTGGTAACTGCAACTACTACTGTGGGTGTTGCCTATGCTGCCAAGAATGTCGTCTCCCAGTTTGTTTCCAGCATGAGTGCTTCTGCTGATGTGCTGGCCATGTCAAAAATTGAAATCAAGTTATCTGATATTCCAGAAGGCAAGAACATGGCTTTCAAATGGAGAGGCAAACCCCTGTTTGTTCGCCACAGAACCAAGAAGGAAATTGACCAGGAAGCTGCAGTTGAAGTGTCTCAGTTGAGGGACCCACAGCATGACTTAGATCGAGTAAAGAAGCCTGAGTGGGTTATCCTGATAGGTGTTTGCACGCATCTTGGTTGTGTACCCATTGCAAATGCAGGCGATTTTGGTGGTTACTACTGCCCTTGCCATGGGTCGCACTATGATGCATCCGGCAGAATCAGGAAGGGGCCTGCACCTCTCAACCTTGAAGTTCCCTCATACGAGTTCACCAGTGATGATGTGGTGGTTGTTGGTTAGAGAACTGGACTCAAGTCATAGTCTTCATGGCCACCCCAGAAGAGTTACTTGAGAGCAAGCCATTTGTACTTCAAGTTGGTGATTTGAAATATTTAAGAATTGCTAATAATGTATTTGAAAATATTAATGTGAAGTAAATTGAAATTGATGCATTCACCTAATAAAGCCACTGTTAAACATTGTGAAGTCCGGGCAAAGGCTTGATTGTCAATTCACATTGAAAACTACAGACCTGGTGTGCAAGATATTTGTGAAATCTATACTTGATTACACTTACCTTTGTGTCAGGAGTACAGGTACTACCGAGCTCTTGGTTACCGTTAGGTAATATTAGCTGGTGATTTCTAAAGCCTGAAAGGTGTTTATGGTATTGGCAGGAACAGCAGTATCCAGGTTCCCTTTAGTTTTCAGCACGAGTCCTAGCTATCCACTCTTCTCTGTCCTGCCTGCCTCCACCCCCCAATGTTGAGTTATGGTTGGGAAAGTCCTGGGTGAGGGATTAGCCTAGCTCTAGCTAATTTCCTACCTATGTGACAGGCCAGGAAGTTTTATCACGGAAATAAATATTTGGAATGTTTAAGTGTTAAGAGGCAGTAGTGGCATATTATCTGAGGAAACTTGGTGCTGCTCTGTAATTTCCTCTATTTGCTGGAGGTATGTCCCCAAACGCTCTTCCGTCCTCCGTATTTGAGAGGGGTAATGCATCTGGGATTGACATTGCTTTTGTGAAAATGATTCCTGTGGTGATTACATTGTGAGGTGTTTTCTTCCAGTTAGATTTGCAATCACCATTTTTCACTGAAGTGAGGGTGGGCACAAGGAAACAATTACTGGTCCTTTTCTGCTCCCTGCTTCTAATTGCATGGGTGAAGCGAGGTCGGATACTCTCCCTGGCAACCTGGTCCACCTTGTGATCATACCTACATTTGTAAAACAGTAAACTTGTTAAAGTGATTAGGTCTTTCCAGGAGATTGACCGCCCATAGTTCCAGTCTTTAGTATGTGTGATTATCAAAGAAAATGTTAAATTTCCTATGCTTATGAACAGATATTAGTGTTTGGTTTACTTTTACCATTCTACGAAGAATGATTAGTGAGGAATATAGCAATCGTGTCTTAATACAGATCTTCAGCTAATAGTCATAAATATGAGACAAAGTCCCAAGTACTGATTTACTACTTTTTGATTTATGAAGGACTTTCTGATATTTCTAGCATGTGTAGATTATCAAGCAAAAACTGGTAGTTAAAAGTAGTGAGATTGTGTCTAGTATATGTAGTACATGTGTTAATATTTGGAACATTTTCCTTCCCCTACATCATGAGGCAAAGAAAGTGGTTATACATTGAACGTTTTACTCATATAAAGATTGTTGCTTTAATACTCATGGGAAAAATCATGTTTTATTAAACTTCGTGGTTGCCAGGTCCCACATTTTACTGTTTTTTAAAGTGTTTTAGAAACAAATTTTAATGTTAAGTTACAGTAACTACTTTTTGAAATTGTAGTCAGGAGGGCTTCATCACTCTTCAGGATACACTAATGTAGGGATTTTGCTGGTATTTTGCACTTATAAAACTCTTATTTAGAGGAACAATGTGATGACAAAAAATACTAACTTGAAGGTGAATTACTAAACCTGGAGTAGAGGTCTCAAAACAACATTGAATAAATTTTTAGAACCCAGGAAACCAGTGACTTCCTTTGTCACCCTATATAAAATTGTAGTTCTGCTCCTTTGGGCATGATTGAAGCAGGTGAACTGGTGTATCCACAGTTTGCGTGAGTTGGTGATATAAGAACTAACGGTCTGGAGTGTATGGTCTTGTGGTTTTGCCATTTCCTTACCGTGTCACTGTAAGCTAATAGGAATCCTAACTCAAAAAAGCAGCACCGTTATTTTAAGCAACCGCCCTCTCCACAATAGTATTGACTAGAGCAGCATGCTACTCTCGGGAGTTTGTCACCATTGTTACCTTGGCATGATGAGTTGGAGCTGCTGTAGTTGGGGTTCGGTGCAAGGCAGGAGTGATACTTAGTTGTGAGACTCAACAGATTCAAACACTTAAAAAATGCTGCTGCCAAAAAGTCAACAGCACAACTTCTTGTAGAGAAATAGATCCCATGCTACCATCTATCACCCAGAAGGGATGCCTTAAAATGATTCATTTTTGAAATGCAAAACTATTAATGTTAGAAGCTTAACTAGAAGCCATGGAAGCTAAGTGTAGAGGCCTAGATGGGTCATAGGCCTATGCTGGAAGCACTGTATCAGGGGAACTGCTGGAGTCCTGTGTTCTGCCACCATGATAGTGGTAGAGTTGTCTCAGAATCCCACTTTAAAAAAGAAAAATATGTTTTACAGGTGGTAGGGTATGTAGAAGATACATGAATATAACATAACTAACCTAAGTTCGCTTTTTTTTTTTTTTGAGACTAGGTGTCGCTATTTTTGCCTGTGGAACCGCAGGCTCTCGTTGCCCGGGGTACCACGGACTCAAGCCATCCCCAGCCTCAGCTTCCCAGGTAGCTGGGATTACAGGCGGGCGCCACCATGCCCAACTGTTTTTTTTTTTTTGGAACCAGGTCTCACTACGGGCCCCAGGCGGGACTTGAACCGCGATCCCTGGCCCCGGCCGCTTCATAGGCTGAAGCTTACAAGCACGAGCCACCGTGCCCGGCCTCTAAGTTCGCTTTTTAATTATTTCTCTAATACAAAATCCTAGCTGTTTCTTCTATTTAAGAAAAATTGGAGAAATCTGATATCAGCAATCCGACATCAAATCCTCTAACATCTGCTCTTTACTGGGAGTAATTCTTGGAGAATCTTGAGATACAGGCTTTTTTATTAAATGCTTTTAAGACGGGAACACAAGTCCTTGTCTAAATGCCTAAGTGGCCTTTAGAAGATTGGCATTGTTAGAAATAGCAGCTGTACTTTAGTTTTTCTGAGCATTCCTTTGTAAAGTCTCTCCATTTGGTCTGAGTATGTAGAGGGCATCTGTCCTTATTTGATATGTATGGCTTGAAATTAGAATGTGCTCTGATACCATAATTTTTCTAGTTAGTATGATATAGTATCTGAATATCAGAAATCATTCTTCATTCCCACACTGCTGAAGCTGATTTTATCTGCAGTTTCATGTCATTTGAATATCCTTGCATTTTGTGTGTTACCTCAAAAATACATGTCCACATTTTTCAGAATGATATTCTTGGTCCACAATTCTAAACACTCATTATCCCTTCTGTGCTGAGGTACCTTTGTTCTTAATGCCTGCTGGGCATCTTGGGCATGACTATTCCTTTAATACTTTAAAATGTCCCAAAGGCAAGAAACTCACCTCATTTCCTGCTAGTCATTGTCACTGCAGTTGGTCATTTTTACATCTGCTTCATAATTTACAGTCTTCCTTACTTTTCGACTATCCACTCCCATGGGGCCCAAATCTGCTAATTTTATTTCCTTAGTAACCCTTCACTCTTAGCAAACGAGCTAAGTACTTCATGTAAATAAGCTCCTTTAATACTCAAAAAATCAAGTTAATGTTGCTATACCTGATAGACAGCACATAGAAGTCCCTTGTCCATAATCATGTAACTAATAATTGTTGGAGCCCAAGTTTCATTTAACTTGAGTCAGTTGAGAATCTCTGTGCTATACTGCTAGTGCTCTGAGACCTTGTTGATTCTTGTGAGGTCTACTGCAGAAGGATTCTGAAATAGATCTTGTTCTTTCCTGCAGTCCTGTGCCCATGAAATTCATCCTCTGCGTATTTACCCAAGTAGTGTAGTTGTTAACAGTCTGGGCTTAATCCTGAATTCCAGTCTGGCTTTGCCATTTCCAAGATGTGCTCACACACCAATCACTTGATTTCTCTACACCTTTCCTTATCTGAACAATGATACCCCTTCAGTGTTTCTTTAGCAATTAATGTAGGTCAAGAGGTAACTTAGAAATTTAACTAGGTTCTTACCTGCATCCCATCAGCAACCCTTCTGTTCCCTGTGTTGTTTTTTCTTGTCTTTTCTCAATCTTCTTTATGCAGAATTCCTTTTTTCTTTCTCTTGTCTTGGCTAGGTTGTCCTCTCTCTGCCCTTTAGGACTGCTTAAGAGTGATATACCCAGAACCTAAATAACATTCACTTGTTAATAAGTTTCCCCAAAATAGCCCATTTATATTACCCTATATTATGAAGTTTTTTTCTCTTATTGTATCTCCCCACTACTAGACTGGGGGGTTGGGACTGGTGGCAAGTACTCAGCTATGGAGTTAAATGTGAACTGGAAGACAAACCAGTAAGTGGCATTATTTGAAAGGAAATTTTTCAGGGAATAATTTATAAATACCAGGTATAACATTTAAAAAACTAGGACAATCATAAAATGTCTGTGTATGTTTCTTAAGATTTTAGGTCAGGAGAGATGAAGTATAAGAGTGTGTTTTATATTTTTCTTAGACTGTTACCAGAAAAAAAAGGAAAGAAGAATAATGAATTCAAGATATTAAGAAAAAAACAGCTTGAGATTATTTTACTCTATTTGCTTCATACATGGACATTCTTTTGCTGTCAACGTCCTTTATTTTACTTCCATCAACTTAAAATATAATGGACATTTTGTTAATTCTACCATTTTTTTTCTCTTGTATTCATTTTCCATCCTGAGATTTAGGAAGGGAACATTTTGCTAGAGGAGAAACTTATCAAGCTGCTGAACTGATCAATTCTCTAAGGTAGGAAGGACTGAGGATGATTTTCTCTTTTTCAATACTCCGTATTGTTAGATGTTAAAAATGTCCTAAGCATAATAATGACAGTGTAAGATTAAGATGGTTTTTACTTTGAGAAGGAAACTTAAATATAGCACAAAAGAAAGACCATTCAAGTTCGTGCTTATGTGGGTACTTATAAGAATGATAGATCAGAAATCTCTGGTTGACAGCATAGGATTAAAATTAATTTGTGAAGGACTTCGGTGGTATCTTTATAATAACTTCTCCATAATGATAATGCAAGACTGGTTTGTCAGTGACCTGAATATCCAAAATTCAATAAAGTACACTATATTTTTGAAACTATAATCCTAAACTTGGGCCAACTCAAGTGCAAAAGCTTACAAGTCAACTGACTTTTGAAATCCCTATCTGATTAGAATATTTGCAAAGCTAGAACATGAAAGTGCATAAATAATAGGTTTTATCATACATTTTTAAAAGGGCAAACAAAAGCTTGACTCTTCAATCAAAGGGGAAATAAAACTAATGTTAATCACATAATTGATCAAGAATGATTATCTTGAAATTTGTCATTTTATTCATCGGTGCATGGCTAAAAGTCCAACTCCGGTTCTTCCTTTAACTGGGGAAGTATTTGCTTTCTTAGTTTTTTCCCTCAGGATACTCTCTCTTATGGTCAACTCCCTTGTTTGGCCCTTTGAAGACCAGTATTCTTAGGATTCCAGCGGATCTCAATATATGAAAATCAGGTTAAAGATCATATTTCCTTTAGTATTTTAAAACCTTAAATATCTCAAATGAGATAATGAAACAAGGTACAAATCAGTGAGGTAAGACAGTGAAGCCATAGATTACATTTGAAATAGGATTAGACAGACAGGAAGGCAATTTAAGTGGATTATGTCCGCATTCAAACTTCATTCATCAACTGAATGTTGGTATTTATACTGAACTCTTAATGCTTTAGTCTCTGTAAGTTCAGATTTGCACATATACATGATAGTGATGGTATTGGAGAGCACAGCTGAATTCATTCACAGTAATGATTCACATTATAGGTTTTTCCCACCAATTTAACTTGGAAGGATTGAATCAAAAGCTTGTCCTTTGAAAAGACCAAGAAAATAGATAAGTCTTTTGTAAGTTTGATAAAGAGAAAAATGACATTAAGCAAAAATAGAATGGAAAGAAGAAACAGCTATCATTTGATGGAAGAGATAAAATTAATGAAAGGATACAACTATGACAAGTGTTGTATAGACCAGGGGAATATTGATGATTTATTAGCAAAATATAAAATGTCAAAATTAACCCAAGAAGTAGAAACCTTGAATATGCCAGTAGATTAAGTTTTTTAAGCTACTGGTTGACTTCATATCTGAATTCTGTATGACAATAAAAAAAAAGAATGCTAATGCTGTTTAAATTGTAAACTCTTTTTGATCAGATTTTCTCCAATTTTACCGTGAATGCAATTCACCAAACAGATATTGTTAGTGATGCATTTTCTGTTTCAGGCTTGTACTTAAGAGTCTGAATTACAAAATTTCTCAGGTGATATCCATACTATGAAGCAAAGTTTGTGCTACTTGGGCGAACAAAATTATCTACCATAGGGCAGGAGATGGAAGCTCTGCAGTTCATTTTATAAATTTAGGATAAATTTAACATTAAAACCTGATATTGAACATTATACAAAAATAAGATATTCTCATTTACTAAATAAGTGAAAATGTCTAAATAAAATAATAGTCAAAGAAATGTAGGTTGGTTGTTCCTCTCTGTTCAACAAAAAGTCACATATCTATTTGACATGATGGTGAAGATCAGAATAAATGGATTTAGCCATGTTGGGTGGGTACCCAGGCACCAGCTGTGACAAAGTGGACATTGTTGCCATCAATGACTCCTTCATTGACCTCAACTACATAGTCTACAAGTTCTAGTATGATTTCACGTGGTCAAGACTTAGAATGGTAAGTTTATTATCAACAGAAAACCAATTCTCATCTACATCTTCCATAAAGGAGAGCCCACCATCATCATCATCAGGTGATGCTAGTGCTGCCTATGTTATAGAGTTGATTGGTACCTTCACTACTTTCAGGAAAGTTTGGGGCTCACTTGAAGGGTGGAACCAACAGAATAATCATCTTTGGACCTCCTCCAGATGCCCCTCCCATGTTTGTAATGGGGATACACCATAAGAAGTACAATAATGCAGGATTGTCATCAGTACTTCCTGCTTATCCACCCTGGGGAAGGACATCTATGGCAACTTTGGCATCATAGAGGGATTCATGGCACAATTGATCCTATTATCACACTGAAGACCATATAGTGGCCTGTTGATGGCCTTTTGGGGAAATTGTGGTATGACGGCCCAGAATCAGATTTGTGTACTTACTAGCACTACCGAGATTGTGGGCAAGGCCCTTTCTGAGCTGAATGGACAGCTCATGCCTGGTCTTACATATTTCCTCCCACATGTTGGTTGAAGCTCTGACCTACCATTAGAAAAAGCATTTGATTATAATTTTAAATAGGCCCCAGAGATCCTTACAGGGCATCCTGGGCTATGCTGAGGACCAGAGGACCTGGTTGTTTCCTATCTAATAAAGATAACCACCCTTCCAAACATAAGTGCTGGCACTGGAAATACTCTGAGTGATCAATCTCTCAAGGTAGTTTCCTGCTATAACAATGATTTTGAGCAACAGGGTAGTGGCCCAACTAAGAGCCACATGGCCTCAAAAGAATTAAGACTGGACCACTAACCTCAGCAAGAGCATGAGGGGAAAAAGGGGGACCTGCAACTGATGAGTCCTTGCCTCACAGGAGAATGTCCAGCACACTGAGACTGTCTCCTCCTCAACACATTTCTCATTATGAACCCCCTGAAGAGAAGAAAGGGCTTAAGAAGCCCTATCATCATGAAACAATGAAGTACACTGTATAGTCAAAGGGGTATGGAGAAGGGATCTAGCAGTGTAGCAAAAGAAAAATAAACTTTGGCCAAGTAAAGTTTATCCTAGGGATGTTAGTGGTTGGGTATCAACACTTTATTAAACCAACAAGAAAAATTTAAAAAGTCATCAATAGATGTGGAAGCAGCATTCCTAATATAAGTTTAAATAAAATAGGAAAGGAGAATTTGTAAATATGAGAAAAGATTCTTACTGCATTTTGCAGAACTTCCAAAACACTGTTAAATAGTGTGAGAGAAGGTAAAGCATAAAATATTAAGCAATGATTGTGCTAAATGAGATCAAAATAATAGATCTGTTTAAAGATGCTAATGGCAAGAATTAGTTATATCTGTTGCATATATAATGATTATAAGTTGACAAGTAGAGGACAAACTCAAAAAATAGGTGAGAAAAAGAAACATAAGAAAAATACAACAAAAATAAATAAGAGTGACAAATAAATGAATGCCCCGCAACCTAGTTGTTAGCAAGCACAACCTCACACTTTGCATCCATCAAATGGGTAAAACCTTAAAGAGAATATATTTTGCTGTTGTGTAAATGTGAGAAAAGGGTACTCTCATACATTGCTGACAGAAATAGGAGGTAGTTTTAATAGGAGGTAGTTTAATGTATTTAAATAGGAGGTAGTTTAATGTATTTAAATAGGAGGTAGTTTAATGTATTTCTCCAGGCTTCTTTTCAAAGACAAAATACACATGCCCTTTGGTGCAGCAGTTAGTCTTCTGAGACACTCCCCACAGAAATAAAACCAGAAATATGGAAAGTGAAGATTTAGGGATATTTGTTTTGGTGAATTTATGGTGGGCATAAAAAGTTAAAAAAGCAATGAAATAAATATAAAAATCTCAGTCTGTGATGTGAGTTTGGAAAAAGTGTAGAATACCAAGTATTGCTAACATGTGTCATCTGGGACTGAGGTAGATGTAGGGAGGAAAGAGTTGAGAGGAGTTGTATAGAAATCGTCTAACAAGGGAAAAGCAAGGAAATGCCACTAAGTGCCTGTCGCCCCTCCCACCCATCATGAATGAGAGAAGAGCCCCGTCTGTGGACATAAATTTTATATGTACTCATTTCCCCAGGCTTCAGACATAGAGGTACACATCAGCATAGGTGCATACATTTCTGTCTATCTGCAGAAAAGAGATTGGGATAGAGTTATATCCATATCTAAAACATGGGGGGGGGGCATTTCGACACATTGCTAAGAGAAAACGAGAAAACCATAAAGTGTGTATCATGGCTCTCTTAGATGGAAACAAACACTAACACCTTCACAGGAAAGGTTGCTCTGAAGAGTCTGCCAGGGATACCAGGTACGCCAGGACAGGCAGGGGAGTGACCTCGAGGTTTTTTCTTCACACAGTTTCTGGATTTTTATCTGCTACATCACACCTGTTTTACTTTTAAAAAAAGTGAAATTATATTTTCCTGACTATCTGGATAGACATTTTTCCTAGTTTATTACCTCACTTTGAGCATCAATTGGTCTTTCCTATTAATACTGAACATTGACTATTTGTCAGTGTCATTAGTTATTGGTTATGCACTCATACATGAAAATCCTATAAATGTACAATTCTGGACATATGGGCTCAGTGATTTTTAAATTTGGTAATTGTTTTCTAGAAAGATTAAAGACAATCGGCTTATTTATTCACCACTTATGAATGCTAATTCACAGATTGCTCTCATTCATTCAAATATGAAGGGAAGAAGGATGGAGAGAAATTACAGAAAAATTGTTTGAATCTTTTCACATAATTAGGTTTTATTATCTATACTAGAACTCTGCAGTGAAGGATATATTCTATAACTTGGCGCGCTAATATTGTAGCCACCAGTCACAGTTTGACTATTAAGTTTTTGGAATATGATTAGAATGGAATTTTAAATTTTACTTTTAATTTGAAGAGTCACATGTGGACAATGCCTTCAGCACATCTGAAGCAGATCTTGAACCATGCTGCTCACTGAAAATGAACAAGATAAACAAATCCAACCAGTTGATAACTGAAGGCAAACTTGCCTTTCCTGCCTAACAACTGACTGTCCAAACAAAACAATTATCATGATTCTTAAAATTTTAAATGGATTATCAGAGAATGATAAAGACCCATGAACCCACATTCAGACTCAATAAATGTTAACATTTTGTTAAATTTTGTTTCATATTTAAAATAATAAAATACTATACCTCCAACTGAAGTCCCCTCAGTGGTTGGTCCCTTTCCCCCATCCCGATCCCGTTTGCTTGATGAATTTGGCCTGTATCCCTCATGGGCTTTGGTGTCAGATATTTTACTTCATGCTTTCAAGGGTGGGTAAGAATCAAGTGCCATCATCAAGAGAAAGGTTCTCTCCAGACTGTGTGTATCTCTGTGTGTGTCTGTGTGTTTTCCAAAAATAATCCACTTGCCGGGAAAGATCAGAGGCATCAAAGAACCAGAGAAGCAGAAGGAACTGCTGATGGTGCCACCTACTCATGGAATACAGGGGTGGGAGGTGTTTAAAAAGAATCATAAACTTAAAACAAAACAAAAAACCCATTTGAAAAATGGGTAATGGACCTTGAACCTGTGATTAAAGGGTTAAACTGTCTCCAGACCCTGGACCACAAAAGAAAATATATTTAAATGTCTCTCTGAGGCTTCCACAAACAGCAGACCTTGAGCTGAGCCCTAAGCAGAAGATGCAAAGGAGGGGGCTACCCAGAGGCAGGGCCCACCAACAGAAATCTAAAGGTCTCCTGATCTGAAGCAGAAGGTCCTTTCATACACCCTGAGCAGGGAATGCCCTGATTACTAGCCAGAGAACTTGAGCCACTCCTGCCTTTCTTTCCTCCTAACCCAATCCTCAGTCAATGAAATTTAACTCCTTTGTTCTCAGTCCCACACTCAAAACCAATAAAAACTCCTTGCTCTACCTAGACAGGGAGACACATGTGAATTTCCCTCTTGTCTCCTTGTTCCTCGACTGGCAATGCATCTTTTTGCTTTCAGATCTGATGTTACAGGATTGGCTTCAATGCATTTTCAGTAGTAAACCCTACTGCTTGATAACAAGCTGAGTAGATATTTTTCCAAAGAAGACATACAGATGCCAAGAGGTTTCAGAAAAGGTGTTCAGCATCACTAATTTCAGGGAAATGCAAATAAAGACTACAATGAAATCACTTCACACCTGTTAGCATGGCTGTTATATGACAAGATGTAGCAAATGTTAGCCAGGATGTGAAGAAAGCACCCTTTACTCAGTGTTGGTGCAAATGTAGCTGGTGTGGTCATTCTAGAAAAAATGATGGAGATTCCTCTAAAAAAATAAAAGTAGAACCATCATATGATTCAGCAATCCCACTTCTGGTTAATTATCAACAGAAAATGAAAGCAGAAACTTGAAGAGACACCTCACATCCATGTTCACTGTGATGTCATCCCCAATAGCCTGCTATCCTCCCACTGCCTCAGATGACTGAAGACAGCACCTCATGTGTGTGCAACAGTGCATAAATTCACTCATAAAAAAGAGGAAACCCTACCGTTTGTGATAATAGAATCTTGAGGTTTTATATTATGCTAAGTAAAATAGGTCAGAGAAAAGACAAGTATTGTATTATATGTGGAATCTTAAAAAAAAAAAGAAAAGCCAATTCATAGAGACAGGATAAAATGGTGGTTGTCAGAAGCTAGGGGAGGGGCTGGGAAGATGGAGATCAAAGGGTACAATTTTCAGCTGTAAAAAGAGTACTGAGTCAGTACTTGTAGTGTAACTACAGAGGGTGGTATAGTTATGTTTACGTGGTAGTTGCTGAGATTAGATCTTTTTTCCCCACGGGAAGGAAAATACCTCCAATTCAGAGATGGTGGAATTTTTCTTTAACAGATTTTTTTTTTTTAAATCAAAGTACGTCTTCACTAGTATTTTTGGAGCACGGGCTCTGTGCCAAAGTGCCTACCTTGGTGCACAGCCGCCTGCCCCTGGGACACCTCACCCTGTGCTCACCTGCCTGCCCCTCGCACACCTCAGTTCTGTGGTCAACTCTCAAAGGTCTTCTGAAACCTTGTGAAAATAGATGTTAAACATTCTCCCCAACCCCACAGAAGCATGAACATGCTGACTGTGCGAGGTGATGACCATTGCAATTACTTTGATCTTGGTAATCACTTGACTGTGTATCCTACAGTCAATCAGTCCTACACTTTAAATGTGTACAATTAGATTGTCAATTATTCGTTAATAAAGCTAAAAAAAAAAAGCAAAAGGAATTTTTGGGAAGACTAAAGTTTCACGGCCTTTTTGCAAAGACTGGATTTCCCTACAAGCAGGAAACGCAGTTGAAGGGGGGCTTCATTTCCTTATTGTGATGTAAACTGGGGGAGGCCGGAAGCTGGGGTTGGGGGAGAGTGGGGGGGGAGGGGCGGGGTGTTGATGAGTGACCCAGCAGGGAAGTGACAATAAGGAGAAATTGCCTGAATGATACACCCCTTGAGGGCAAGTGAGGAAAGAAGCGCTGTGGGTGGAGTCTGGTAAGAAAAGATAAATGCCCCAAAAAGCAGCATGGAGAAGCTCTGTATCATGGGCTGTGACCCAGGTCTGGGTGACAGACGGACAATTCAGCACCCTGGGATTTGGCCACCCTGAGGAAGAGGCAAAGTTACTGCAAGGTGTGACAAGGCCGAACTGAGGACCCGTGGCCCCATCTTTGTTATAAGACGCAGCTGGACGGGAGAAGGACGCCGCTGTGGGCAGACACTTAGCAAAGCACTGGAAGCGAGGAGCCGAGCCTCGTGACAAGGGCGCACAGGCACCAGAACACGGGATGAGAGCGTAAGCGTGCGTGGCGGGAGAGCAGGCGCGCATGCGCAGACGGGGAGCAAGGCGGGGGGAGCCGCGTGGACGCTCGGCGCGGGGAGCAGGGGCAGCCGCCAGCCTTTGGAAACCTGCACACGCTAAGGCTTGTCCCTCAAGAGAGGGGCCTTGTTGGGAACCTGAATCAGTGTTGGCTGGGCCTGAGGGAACCTGATCACTGTGTCCCTGAGGAGAGGGCGGCTTGTTGTGATGTGGGGTGATAAAAGGGCAAAAGCCTCCAGCTGGTGGCCAAAGGAGAAGATGCAGCGCTTTAGAAATTCCGATAAACACCCAGCACAGGTGTCTTCTTGAATTAGTGTGTTTGTGCTGAGTCATTTGATGTGATGAATTGATTTTCGGGTGCTGAGCCATCCCTGTGGCCCTGGTGGGTTATCATTTCTTTGCACTGTTGGGGTCGATTTGCCAGGATTTTCTTCAGAATTTTTTGCGTCTTTGTTCAGCAAGGAGATGGGCCTGTAGTTTTCTTTCTTTGTGGCGTCTCTGTTTGGTTTCGGTCTTTCGTGTAATGTTTACTTCATAGAATGTATTTGATAGTTTTTTTCTTGATTTTTGGGAAGTGCTTTAGTAGTACAGGGGCTATTTCAACTTTGAATGTTTGGTAGAATTCATTGGACCAGAACCTGTCTGGTCCCGGACTCTTGTTTTTAGAAAGAGCTCTGATGACTGCTTCAATGTCACTGCTTGTGATTGGCCTGTTTAAACCCCCTATTTCTTTGTTCAGTTTTGGGATGGCTGTGTGGTTCTAAGAATTTGTCCATCTCGTCCAGGTTGTTGTATTTGTTTGCATATAGATGTTCATAGTACTCTCTGTTTTTTTGATTTCTGCTGTATCAGTTGTAATTTCTGCCTTTTAGTTTATGATCCTGTTATTTGCATTTTCTCTCTTCTTTGTGAGCCTTGCTAGGGGTTTATCAATTTTATTCTTTCGAAGAATCAGCTTTTGGTTTTATATATCCTTTGTATCGTCGTCTTTGTTTGTTTCATTTATTTCTGCTTTAGTTTTTATTATTTCTTGTCTTCTGCTGGGTTTTGGAATTTTGTTGTTGTTGTTGTTCTTTTTCGAGTTCCCTGAGTTGAATGATTAGATTTTTCCTTTGGCAAGTTTCTAGCTTTTTGATATGAGCCTGTATTGCTATGAACTTTCCTCTTAATATTGCTTTTGCTGAGACCTATACATTTTGGAATGTTGTGTCATCTTTATCATTTGTTTTAATGTAAGTTTTATTTCTTCCTTGATTTCCTCATTTACCCAGTGGTCTTCCAGTAGGCTGTTGTTCAATCTCTATGTAGTGTACACACTCATTTTCTTTTCTTTGTTGGTTTCTAGTTTGATGCCTTTGTGATCAGAGAAAAAAGTTGGTATTGTTTTACTCAATGTATCTTCATCTTTGCCCTATGGCCTAATATATGATCAGTTTTGGAGAAAGATCCATGTGTGTTTGAAAAGAATGTGTATTTTCCTTGAGGGTGCAGTGTCCTATGGCTATTAGGTCCATTTGGTCTAGATCATCCTTTACAACTTTTGTGCCTTTGTGTAGTTTGTTTTGTTGACCTGTCCTTTGGTGAAAGTGGGGTGTTTCAACTTTCCAACCACGTATGTATTTTCCTGAGTGTTTGCTTTCAGTTCTGTTAGTAGTTGTCTTATGAATTTTCGTGCTCCCTCATTCAGAGGGTATATGTTGATAATTGTAATGTCTTTCTGGTGAATTGGTCCCCCTATCATTAGATCGTGACCTTATTTGTCCTTTGTCACTTTTTAAAATTTGAAATCTGCTTTATCTGTTTTAAGAATGGCTACCTGCTTGCTTTTTGGTACTGTTTGATTGAAGGATTGTTTTCCAGCTCTTTACTTTGAGTCTGTGCTTATCTTTTGAGTTCAAGTGTGTTTCCTGGAGGCAGCAGAATGTTGGGTTTTGTTTTTTGTTTTCTTTGTTTTTTAATTTTTAATTCTGTAATTATCATACAGTATTGGTCATGTTTGCATGGTTGTATTGTACCCCTTATTCCCCACCACACCCCCCTTTTCCCCCTTCTCCCCTCTGGTCACTCCAACTCCTCTTGATGCAAGCTGCTGGTCTTTTCTTTTTTCTAGAACTATGTCCTTTTTTTTCTGAGTGCAGACTTGCACTCCTGGAAAGCAACAAATGAGGCTGCTCGGATCTCCAGGAGTAGCTGAGGCAGCGGATAGGCTGAGCCCATCAGGAACTTGTAGGGCAGATATGTGGTAGCTTCTCGAGGATCCTTTTTGGTGTCTGTCATTTGTGGCTGGTTCTGTGCCATACAGTTCTGATACCTGGGTTTGGAAATGCAACTCCCAGCCAATGGGGGTGAGGTGTTTGCTGCTGGAGAGACTTCCCCAGGTGGTTGGTGGAGCTCTTCTCATTAGCAGTTCTGCCATGGGGCTACAGCCAATTGTTATGGCTTCCTTCCCCCATTGATTGGTAAAGGAGGGAACCTCTTTCACATTGCATGTTACTGTGGGCCTGGAGTTGGATTCCCCAGTACCAGAGATGATATGGGTAGAAATCTGTGCCAGGTCACCTCAATCACTGGTTTCACCTTCCTGTCTCAGTGGTTCCCAACGCAGTGTTTGTCCCGCCCAGGTGGTGAGTATATCCAGGGCCATTATTACTTCCTTCCCTCTGCATTATATCTGCAGCTGGAGAGACTGGATTTTTCATTCCTAGTGCAGGTCTGTGGAAGTTGGAGTAAGTGGGAGGGGGACCATCCACCCTCTCCTCCAGAGCCTGCACTCTAGCAGAGGGGCTTAGTCCCCACCTCCTGCCCATGTGGAGGAAGAGGCTGACTTCCCCAGCCTGAGATCCCTGGACCCAGAGTCCCTGAGACCCTGAGGTCCCTGTCATATAGTAGTCACCCTTGACTAGGCTGTGGCAGGGGTGTGCTGGAACTCTTCTCCAAGGGCCTGTGCTGTTTGAAAGGGGGTTTTGTTTTTTGAGCCAGTCTGCTACTCTGTGTCTTTTTTTTTTTTTTTTTGAGACTAGGTCTTGCTATTTTTGCCTGTGGAACCGCAGGCTCTCGTTGCCTGGGGTAACACAGACTCAAGCAATCCCCAGCCTCAGCTTCCCAGGCAGCTGGGATGACAGGCGCGCGCCACCACGCCCAGCTATTTTTTTAGAACTAGGTCTCGCTACGGGCCCCAGGCAGGACTCGAACCGCTATCCCTAGCCCCGGCCGCTTCATAGGCTGAAGCTTACAAGCACAAGCCACCGTGCCCGGCCCCTCTGTGTGTTTTGATTGATGAACTTAGATTCTTAACATTTGATATTTGAGATTCTGAAGTTGTTTTTTTTGGTGGCCATTTTGAGGTTCTGATTTGCTTCCTCCTTTTGATTTTCCCGTTTATTCTTTTGTTGGTTTTGATCTTAGGGCTTCTTGTAAGATTTCTTGGAGTGGGGCTAGTTTAGTGGTAGTGAATTTCTGGAGACTTTGTTTATCGAAGAACATTCTAATTTTTTCTTCACAAAGGAAGGAAAGCTTCACAGGGTATTCTTGGCTGGCATTTAAAAAATATTTTATATATATATTTCATATCTTTGTATTCCCAGGAGATCACCCACCATCTCCCCTCCCACTCATCCCCCCCCCTCCCAGTTGTGTTCTTTAGTTTGGTTGTTAGCTTGTTTTGACTTTTCCTCCAGGCCTTTTGTTTTTCCTATGTCCTATACATTAGTGAAACCATTTGGTTTGTCTTTTTCTTTCTCTTTTTTATCAAATTTATTTATATATAAATTTCACACCTTTATAATCCCGCGTTTCACCCCCCCCCACCCTCCCTGACCGTTTCCACCCTACCCCGCCCCCAAGTTGTGTACTTCAATTTGGTTGTTAGCTTCTTTTGAATTTTCTTCATGGCTTTTGTTTATGTTTCCCATGTTCCATGTAATAGTGAGGCCATTGGGTGTCTGTCTTTTTCTTTTTGACTTGTTTCTGCTAGTATGATTCCTTCTAGGTACATCAATGTTACCAGTTACCATAAATTCATCTAATTTGTCATTTTTAATTGATGAGTAATAGTCCATTGTGTATATATACCAAATCTTTTTCATCCATTCATCTGTTTTTGGACATTTGGGTTGTTTCCATGTCCTTACAATTATAAATAGTGCCACAATAAATATCCAAGTACAGGTGTCCCATAGTACCCACATTGAGGTCTCCTTTGGGTACATTCCCAGAAGAGCAATTGCTGGGTCAAATGGTAGTTCCATTTTCATTAGTTTGAGGGTCCTCCACACTGCTTTTCATAGTGACTGAACCAGTTCACATTCCCACCAGCAGTGTAAGAGTGTTTGTTTCTCTCCATATCCATACCAGCACTTGTTGTTGCCTGTTTTTCTGATGTGGGCCATTCTTACTGGTGTAAGGTGGTATCTCAATGTCGTCTGGATTTGTATTTCCCTGATTGCTAGTGATGTTGAGCAATTTTTCATGTACCTGCTGGCTATTTGTATTTCCTCTTTGGAGAATTGTCTTTTTAGTTCTTCTCTCCATTTTTTGATTGGGCTTCTTGTTTTGCTTTTGTTTAGTTGTGTACGTTCCTTGTGGATCTTTGTTATTAAACCCGTATCACTCTTGTGGAGGGCAAAAATTTTTCCAATTCAGATGTTCAGATGTGCTTCTTTTTGTTTTTTCTGTTGTCTCTTTTGCTGTACAGAAGCTTTTTAGTTTGATGTAGTCCCATCTGTTTATGTTTTCCTTCATTTTTTTGCAATTTTCAGATATTTCCAGAAAGGAATTTTTGAATTATAATTCATGGAGGGTTTTGTCCAAGTTTTCTTCTGTGTATTAAAGTTATGGTTTCAGGTCTGACATCTAAGTCTTTTATCCATTTTGAGTTGGTTTTTGTACATGGTGTGAGGTTGTTGTCTTGGTCTATTTTTTTGCAGGTCTTAGTCCAATTTTCCCAGCACAATTTATTGAAGAGGCTGTCTTTGTTTCAGTGTTAAGTTTTTCACTCCTTTGTCAAAGATTAGTGGACTATATATGTGTGGTTTTATTTCCAGGAACTCAATTCTGTTCCATTAGTCTGAGTGTCTGTTGTACCAGTACCATGCTGTTTTAATTATTATGGCTTTGTAGTATAACTGGAAGTCTGGAATAGTTAGGTCTCCATTCTTTCTTTTTTGGCCAGGAGGCTTTTTGATATTTGAGGTCTTTTGTTATTCCATATGAACTTCTGTAATTTTTTTCTATCTATTTAAAGAATGTCAGTGGAATTTTTATAGGGATTGCATTGAATCTGTAGATTGCTTTTGTAAGGATGGCCATTTTGATGACGTTAATTCTTCCATTCCATGGACAGGGAATGTCTTTCCATTTCCTTATGTCTTCTTCTATCTCTTTTAGCAGCGTTTTAAAGTTTTATTTGTATAGTTCTTTCATGTGTTTTGTTAGGTTTATTCCCAGGTATTTAATTGGTTTTGGTGCGATGGTAAATGGGATGGCTTTTGAAATTTCTTCTTCTTCTTGACTTTTTGCGTATAGGAAGGCTACTGACTTCTGTGTGTTGATTTTGTAACCGGCTACTTTACTGAACTGATTTATTGTTTCAAGAAGTTTTTCTGTAGATTTTGGGGTTTTCTGCATAAAGAATATTGTGCATATAATGATAGCTTCAGTTCCTCTTTTCCTATTTGCATCTCTTTTATATCTTTCTCTTGCCTTATTGCCCTGGCTAGAACTTCCAGGACAAAGTTAAAAAGTAGTGGAGAGAGTGGGCATCCTTTCCTGGTTCCAGATCTTAATTGTAATGATTTTAGTTTTTCCCCATTTAAGATGATATTTGCTGTAGGTTTGTCATAGATGGCTTTTATTATGTTGAGGTATGTTCCTTTGATCCCCAGTTTTTCAAGGACTTTTATCATAAATGGGCGCTGGACTTTGTTGAATGCTTTCTCTGCATCAATTGATCTGATCATGTGATTTTTGTTTTTTTTCTTGTTGATGTGGTGGATTATGTTAATTGATTTCCGGATGTTGAACCATCCTTGTGTCCCTGGGATGAATCCAGCTTGGTCATGGTGAATAATACTTTTTTAGATTGTTGGATTCAGTTTGCTAGGATTTTGTTTAAAATGTTTGTGTCCATGTCCATTAGGGAAATTGGTCTATAGTTTTCTTTCTTGGTGCTGTCCTTATTTGGTTTTGGTATGAGTGTGATGTTTGCTTCAAAGAATGTGTTTGGGAGCTTTCCTTCTTTTTCGATTTTTTGAAAGAGTTTTAGTATTTTAGGTGTTAGTTCCTCTTTAAATGTCACGTAGAATTCATTTGTAAAGCCGTCTGGTCCTGGGCTCTTGCTTTTAGGGAGAGTTTTTATGACTGCTTCAATTTTGCTGCTTATGATTGGATTATTTAGGTTCTCTGTTTCTTCTTTGTTCAATATTGGGTAGTTGTATTTCTCCAGGAATCTGTCCATCTCATCCAGGTTGTTGTATTTGTTTTCATATAGATGTTCATAGTAGTCTCTGATTATCCTTTGTATTTCTTTTATGTCTGTTGTAATTTCTCCTCTTCAATTTGTGATTCTGTTTTAGTGTTCTCCCTTCTTTGTGAGCTTTGCCAAGGGGTTTGTAAATTTTATTTATTTTTTCAAAGAGCCAGCTCTTAGTTTTGTTGATCTTCATTGATCTTCTCGATAGTGTTTTTTGGTTTCCAGGTTATTTATTTCTTCTTTTATTTATTATTTCTTGTCTTCTGCTGGGTTTTGGCTTTTCCTGTTTGTCTTTTTCTAGTTTTTCGAATTGGGAGATGAGGTTTTTTCTTTGGGTAGTTTCTTGGTTTTTGATATTGGCCTGTATTGCTCTGAACCTTCCTCTTAGATATGCTTTTGCTAAGTCCCAGATATTTTGGAATGTTGTGTCTTCTTTGTCATTTGTTTCGAAGTAGGTTTTAATTTCTTCCATTCTTCATTTAGTAGCATATTGTTCAGTCTCCATGTATTGGGCACTCTTCTTGCTTTCTCTTCCTTGTTAATTTCTAGTTTGATGCCTTTATGATCTGAAAAAAAAAAGTTGGTATGATTTTAATTTTTGTATATTTATTCCAGTTTGCAATGTGTCCTAATACATGGTCAACTTTAGAGAAGGATCCATGTGCATTTGAAAAGAAGATGTAGTCCTTTCCTTGGGGGTGCAGTCTCCTGTAGATATCTATTAGGTCCATTTGTTCTAGGTCCTCCTTTTAAGTTTTTGTGTCCTTGTTTAGTTTCTGCTTTGCTGATCTGTCTTTCAGTGAGAGTGGGGTGTTAAAGTCTCCTATTATGTATGTGTTTTCATCAATATTTGTTTTCAGTTCTGCTGGTAGCTGTCTTATGAACCTTGGTGCTCCCTCGTTTGGTGAATATATGTTCATAATTGTTATGTCTTTTTGGTGGGTTGAACTCCGAACCATTCGGTAGTGACCATCTTTATTCTTTTCACTTTTAAAAAAAATTTAAAATCTGCTTTTTCTGCTATGAGAATGACTACCCCTGCCCTATTTGGGGGGCTGTTTGTTTGTAGGGTTGTTTTCCATCCTTTTACCTTCAATCTATGCTTATCTTTAGGGATTAGATGTGTTTCCTGGAGGCAGCAGAAAGTTGGGTTTTGCCGTTTGATACAGTCCACATCTCTGTCTTTTGATTGATGAGTTAAGATCACTGACATTTAGAGTGATTATTGGTGTTTGAGGTTCTAGCATTGGTTTTCTGGCAGACATTTTGAGGTTCTCTTGGTTTCTTATTATGTTCATTCTATTCTTCTGAGCATGTTGTTGTCTATGAGGTTGTGGTTAATTCTGTTTTTGTGTCTGGATTATTTATTGTTTTTGTGGGCTGTTTGGTGGGCAGGGATTAGACTTTCCTTGTCTGAGCTGGTGCCATGCAGCAGCACCTGTGTTTCTGGGCTTTTAGGTCAGCCCTGATAATCTGCAGATCCTCTCTGCAGTCTAGCAGAGAGGATCTGCTCTCTGTGAGCCCCTGGGCTGTTAAATCTGAGTCTTTGCAGGAGAGGTTATATAGCTAGAATCCTCTGATATGCAAACCCAAATTCCAAGCCACTACCTGAAGGCAGCTTGTGACTTTTTCAGGTTTGTGCCTGAGTTGCTATGGTGGTTAGTTTCTGGGCTTTCTATTCCTGTATTTGAATTACTTTGATAACATTCAATATTGATTTTTTGTGTGTGTGCTGTTAGTTGTTTCCAAGATTTGATTGGTTTGTTATTTATATCTGCCCTTTTTTGTCCTGTGAATGTTCTTGTGTGTCTCTGTACTGCTGAGTATTTGCTTAGAGTGTTTATCAGTGCTGGCACTGAAGTGGCATGATGGTGCGTGGTGGCTGTGGGTGGAGTCTGCCTCACTTGGTGGGGCAGGGAGCTTCAGAGGGAGTTGCTGGGAGGTGTGTTGGAGGGATGCGCTGGGCTGTAGGGTCTCTGGGTGGGATCCCAAAGTGGCATAATGGTGCGTGGTGGCTGTGGGTGGAGTCTGATTTCTGTCTTTTTCTTTTTCACTTGTTTCTGCTAATATGATTTCTTCTGGGTACATCCATGTTAATCTCAAATTCATCAGGTTTGTCATTTTCAATTGATGAATATATTCCATTGTGTTTCCATGTCCTTGCATTTATAAGTAGTGCTGCTATAAATATCTAAGTACAGGTGTCCCTTTGTATAAGTATTGAGGTCTCCTTTGGGTAGATTCCCAGAAGAGCGATTGCTAGATCAAATGGTAGTTCCATTTTCATGAGTTTGAGTGTTCTCCACACTACTTTCCATAGTGGCTGGACCAGTTTACATTCCCACCAGCAGTGTAAGAGTGTTCCTTTCTCTATATCCATCAGCACTTGTTGTTACCTGTTTTTTTGAATCACATTGTGGTTTTGATTTGCATTTCCTTGATTGCTAGTGAAATTGAGCAATTTTTCATGTGCGTGAAGGCCATTTGTATTTCCTCTTTGGAAAAGTGTCTTTTTAGTTCTCCCCATTTTTTGACTGGGCTTCTTGTTTTGTTTTTGCTAAGTTGTGTGAGTTCCTTGTGGAAGACTGGCTTTTTTTTTTTTTTTTGTCTTGGAGTTTTTTAAACATGTGGCTCCAGTCAGTCTTTCCTTGCTTGGAGTGTCTCTTCTGAGAAATCTGAGGTCAGCCTAATAGGTTTTCCTTTGTATGTTATGTGTTTCTTTCCACTAATCAGTTTCATTATTCTTATCTATAACTAGTGGAAATTTTACTATGATGTATCTTGCTGTTGTTTTTCTTTCATTGAGGTAGTTTGATGTCCTCTTGGCTTCTTGAATGTCTGTTCTCTTGCATTATTTCCTTAAATTGCCTTTCAATTTCTATGTCTGTTTCTTCTCCTGGGACTCCCATTATTCTAATGTTTCCTTTCTTTAAGGAATCTGATAAGTCTGAGTTTTTCTTCTGCTTTCTTCCTTTGCATTTTTCATTTTTTTTCCTTTGTCCTATTTCAGTACCCTCGAGTATATTGATTTGTTCTTCTATTTTTCTCTAATCTGTTTTCATGGCTTTCCCCCTGCATTTTTTAGTTCTTCTGTTGCTCCTTTTATATCTTATATCTCTTTCCTTTTTAGGGATTCAGTCTTGTTCTTCTGTTCATCAACTATGTTACTGTAATTGCTGCTTTCTTTTTATATTTTTCTACTTCTCTTAGTTCATTGAATGTTTCTGTCATGCTGAGCGTGATTTCTTCTGTCAGTTCATTTAATGCTTTTGTCATGCTGAATTTGAATTCTCTGTCAGATATGGGGCTTCTGTGTCATCCTTATCGGATTCTGGAGGTTTTCCATGTATTGTTTCCTGTAGGGCTTTCTTGAGTATTAGCACTTTTCCTCCTTCCTGTGCTTTGCTTTCAGGCTTGCTCTACATATTGGGAAACTATGGCTTTTGTATTGGTTAGCATGATAATTAGAATCCTTTACCGGATTTTGCTTAATTCTGCCTTTGTGTTTATGTTGCTGTGGTGATTACTTTCTGGCTTTTGTTGGCAATTTGAAGGATCTAGTTCCTTTGCAGTTAGCAAGAGTGGTGGGCAGCTATGGCTTCTGTTGTAATACCTGCCTTCTTCTGTCTCTGTCTCGGTATTTCTCTCCTTTAGGCTGTTTGTTTTAACTTGGTTGTCTATGTTTCTCTGAATGTGTTTTGGGGCTTCTTTGGGTGACAGTGGACCTTTTTTTGTATTGATGTAGGGGTGTGTTCTCACTCTGATGTTGTGACTGACCCTGGCTTATTGGGCTTTACTGGTGCCTTTGCTCTGAAATTATCCCCTTCCTGTCCAGTTGATCAACTGCTTTTTCAGGTGCCCTTGGAAAACTTCTCATCTCATATCCCTCCCCCCTACCGTCCGAGGGGGTGGGGGGGGGGAGGCTTCACCTGCTCTGGCCTAAACCCTTCTGGCCATGAGAAATGCCTCCTGGGTGAGTGGGGAACAAAGCACACTCCTTCCCCTCCACACCATCCTCCACTGTCTCCCAGGCTTCACCTGCACCAGCCTGAACCCTTCCAGTGAGTCACAAAGCTATTTAAACAAGATTTATTAAAAAGAGAAACCAAAAGTTACTAAGGCCACAAGAGGCCAGTGATCTTACCCCACTCACTGTTTAGTTCAAAGTTTTAAAACCACATACCAAGATGGTACCTTTTCGCCCCATCAAACCTGAGGCAGCCTTTCACAAAGTCCAGTTTTTCTTTCCTGTCTTCTTTTTCCATCTTTATGAGCTGCTCAGCTTCTCCAAGGTTTTCAAACTTTTACAGCAAATGCTAATGCAAAATCAGCTGACTTTCTCCAGATAACCAGCTTTCAAACAAAACAGACTTTTTTCCCCCACGCTGCCTCTTACTCCAGTGCCATGCACCTTTCTTTTCCAGGCCTGTTGTTCTGTGGTGTCTGGCTACCATGCTGCCCACCTTGGTAGTTGCCCCACTGGACATCTTCCACTGGCGCTCTGCACACCCAGCCACACCATGGCTCCTGGTCCCTACTAACCTGCTGTTCTCTGGCATCTGGTCACTCTCACCAGACCCTCCTTTGGTGGTATCTGGTCACCTCCCCCCCCCTCCCTCCTCTGGTATCCAGCCATCCCTGGCTCCCTGCTGGCCACTCTCCTCTTTTCATACTTCTTGTTCCTTCTCTAGCTGTCTTTCTGTCAGACCCTGCCCACCATGGCAAAGCCCTGTTGTCAGCTGTGTCACAAAGAGGAACCCTGCCTGCTCCACTCAGCCGTGCCCCCCACTATCAGTTGGACTTGGTGTTAGCCTGTTTCATGTTTAGTTGACTGGACTGGGTTGAGGTGTCCAGGGCAGCCCTGTGGACTCTAAGTTCCCTATCCTCTCATTAATAAATCCTGTTTCTGTGAACCTGGTCTCGCACTGCTGATGCTCAGGTGGGTTTAAATATTAGCTCTTCCCTTGTGAGGCAGTGTGAATTTGCTGGCCCCTGCCTGCTAACATTATGAGAAATGCAAGTACGGACTTTTGATTTGGAAACTGGAATTTGAATCTCTGGAAAAGAGAGGATAGCTTGCTGGAAAACTTGAAGTCCAAATTGAAAAATTTGGAATCTGTGTGTGCTGGGAAGTATAAAATCTGTATACCACTGAAGATAGGAAACTTAGGATCTGTGTGCCTCCCAGAAGAGTTGTTGAGCTTGCTGGAAGCTAGACTTTATGTGAAATGTCTGCTTCAGGTTTTTGGAGTGGTAAAAAAGTGCCGTCTGATGTGTGCTTCTTTGTAGATGTTTGTTTAGGTCTGGAGTAGTGAGTGTTGAGAAGCCATCTTGGAAGTGTTTTAGGACTTTGAATCTGGATAGAAACCCTGAGAGTGCCAGGTTTAAATATCAGCTGCTCTTCCTGTGAGTTTTGATCCCCCTGTGTGCCCAGTTTCACTCACAGTTTTCATAATGGGGTCTACTTAGGGAAGTGGTTCTGAAACTCGTTTCTTATGGAATCATCTGGGAGTTTCACAAACAACCAACTCCTCCCAGAGAGTGTGACTTAATTTGGCACAGGCGTTTCAGCCAGACAGAGTGTTTGAGAGTACCCGTGATTCCCACGCGCATTACATCTGAGAGTGATCGCCCCAGGGCAATCTTTCAAACTCAGTAGCTGCTGGTGTCCTCACTGAGCTTGAAGAACTGCCTCAACCCACCCCCAGGCATTAATAATTTCAAAAACTGATTTAAAATGGTATGGAAACAACTTGGACTTCAGGGTTTTATTTTTAAGGCCCCAAACAATTCTAATGTGAGACCAAATTTGTGAATCTCTGGCCTAAGGGCAGCCTAGTTTACTGGAAACAATTAGATCAAGGACCCCAAATGAATTTAGAGCTCTAGTTATGCCTCCTATATGCTGGACTCTACCGGTAGCTGCCATATAATTGGGGACTGGGTGCACAGAAATGAAATACAGTGACCTCTAGGCCCCCCCTTTTTTTTTTTGAGACTTGGTCTTGCTATTTTTGCCCGTGGAACCGCAGGCTCTTGTTGCCCGGGGTACCCCAGACTCAAGCAATCCCCAGCCTCAGCTTCCCAGGCAGCTGGGATGACAGGCATGCGCCACCACGCCCAGCTATTTTTTTGGAACTAGGTCTCGCTACGGGCCCCAGGCGGGACTCGAACCGCTATCCCTAGCCCCGGCCGCTTCATAGGCTGAAGCTTACAAGCACGAGCCACCGTGCCCGGCCCGCTAGGTCCCCTTTTGCCTCGTCAGTGCCAGCACACCTTGGAAACACATTGCTCCAAGGAGCAGCCAGTGGGGACTTGCTTTTGCTTAAGGGCTTGAGATTTGACTTTTTGAAGCAGAGAAGTCACTTTGAGGTTACAAGAAAGAAAAGGATAGTGGCTCTTTGATGGACACAGGAAAGATTATTACAGTGTGAGGAAACGAGGCGCAGAGGACCACTGGGAAGTGCCTTTCTTCCAGGCACCACAATTGCTCTGCATTCCAGGAGTGGGTGACACCCCTGTGGAGGCCAGAAGAAATCATGTTATTTAAGGAAAGGAGTGTATTTGTCAATTGCCCTCAGCACTTATTTCACTTGGATGAAATGGCTGGTCCTGGAAGAGGCCTCCATTGAGTGGAGTATGGTGGTGG
This sequence comes from Uropsilus gracilis, assembly GCA_004024945.1. Lineage (NCBI taxonomy): Eukaryota > Metazoa > Chordata > Mammalia > Eulipotyphla > Talpidae > Uropsilus > Uropsilus gracilis. The sequence goes on from PVHY01016754.1 coordinate 29,383, forward strand.
AGGCGGTGCTGAGGAGCGTCAGTGAGTGCACAGTGGCTGTCCTCCCACTGTGAAAGCTGGAAGCATCCAGGGTCAAATGTATGCCCGTGCTAGTGTGCTAGGAGCTAGTGGGGTGGGGAGAGGGGAGCAATAAGAAGTGGATTTCTGGTCGCAGATCTGGTTACTGGTTACTGTACCTTTGGGCGGTTTATTTATTGAACTCAAAGAGCAGGAACTGGGGAATGGATTTTGATTGACTTTAAGGTAAACCAGAGGAAGATCATTTAAGATCTAATATTTTCCTTCTATTGATAATTAAACTCTGCTTGGGAAGAAGATGGAGTTATAAATAAAGTGTGAGACACTCTTGTATATTACTTGGAAAGCTAAAGGTGACATCTTATTTAAGCAATATTTTTTTAATGCAAAATAATAAAGAAAACTGCAGATGCAGACAAGCACAAGGACATACAAAATATCCAAAATCTTACCCCAAAATAAACTATTTGCATATGGTATTCCAGCATTTTCCCCCATACAGATGAATCTATGTGCTTTTCTAAATACAAATTATAGCCTCTGTACAAGGTAATAGCTGAAGAATATCCTAAGGGAGAGGAAGTTGTCGATGAAAGCGTCCCTACAATTCACCACAGGCAGTTGAGCCAACACTTGTACTCCCTCTAAGGTATTTGGATTTGAAGGGAAGAACTTCATGTGACCAGAGGAACTAGCCAAGCCTGGCCCTAGAGAATCACAGATTCTGGTTCTGGTTCTGAAAGTGGCAAAATTTGTCTTTATTGAGGCCTCCTCAGGAGAAAGGAGAATCTAATCCATTGGCCTGCCATTTTGTCCCTTTGCACTTGGTCCAGATAGTACACTGTACTATCTGTCACTTTCTTTCAACCAACTGTCAAATTAGCTTATGGGCAAAGCCCTCAGCAGACAGTAATTCGACTTGATGGAGGTTTGCTAGAAGTTATTGGCATAAAGTATTAGCACAGTTACCCACCAGTTCATGTCATAAGTGTCTCTTATTGCTCTTTTTTTACAAACTACTTTGCATAATTACATTATTTTAATGACCTCTTCAGCAATATTAATTACGACATGACCAAACAGTTTATCAATTGGTGTTGGAAAGTTCCTTTTCCACTCTGGTAGTCTCCACTCTGGTTGCTCTTCTCAAAACAACTGTCACAACCCTGCTGAAGGTTTCCATGCTGCTCTGGTTACCTCTGGGCAGAGCAACACAGTGTCACAGATGTCAGTTCCCATCTGTGGCTTCATACACCTGCCCAGAGGCCAGTGGTGAAAGCTCTGAAATGGAGCAGTGAGACCAAAAGTTGGGGTACTTCTAACGGAGTTGATTTTGGAGTCATCTGTTGCCAAGAGACACACCCTCAAGTACCGACAGGTGCTGTGGGTTTGAGGTGACTGCAAAATGGCCCCACAGAGTGTGACGCTCTGCCCAGCCTGCCTTCTCACTTAGCACGGTGGAGTGGGAGGCCTGAGAGCTGCTGGTGACTTGTCTCACGGTTAATTAGTTGGCGCAGGACCTTTACTTCTCTGCTCTCATCTAGAATGGTTAGAGCAGACAGCGCACTGGAGGAAGGACTGACAGGACAGCTGTCACACGGTGCTTGAAGGGGCCTCAGACTCACGACCTCCAGCAGCTTACACCTGGCCTCTCTCGTTTTCTGATGTGGCTAAGGCCCGAGACTGACCTCACTTCCAGTTATTCCTTATCTCCTTGGACTGCCCTTGCTGGGAAAGCACCGATGCTAGTTTGTCAGTGATGTGGTCAGGTTTTTCTCCATCTTTTCATCATGCGCCTCTACAGCTGCCACCTGTAGGCTGATGGGCATGGGAGAACGTCAGACACTTGTAAGCATGGACATCTGGGCCAGAGAGCGTGGGCCATGCTCATAGGTAAGTGCCTACACCTGGCCCAAGAAGCCTGGCTAAGAGCAGTGGTGGCACCAGGGAGAGGAGGGCAGTGGCTAACTACAGAATGAGACGAAATCATGAGAAGGGGATGAGGTGGAGTGTAAAGACTTGGGGAAGCTGTTTGGCCCCCTTTCTGCCTCCTTACATGCCACTTCCCCTGCTGTGCTTGGGTACCTGATTCAGCTTAGGCCTGTAAAATCTATTGAGGCCTCCAAGTCTCTCTTTATCCAGCTGCCTGAACTGACAGTGAACCTGCTTTGTGCTTACTTGCACTACAGTGTCTGTGGCCTTTACCTTTTAGGATTAGCCCACGAATTGTGGGCAAACCTGGCAGGAAGCATCAGTTTCTCCTGTTTTCCCAAAGCCTCAGCATTGTTAGCAGTTCCCATCATTTCTAGTGGGGTATTAACTGGGGACCCACACAGGCAACCCTGTCATGAGGGAGCCTGGTATGTGGAACTTAAGTCAATAAATGAGAAGTAGGGCCAGGCTTGCCTTTGCTTTGTTGAGGACAAGACCCCATCTTCCTTTGTAATAACTGTCCCAGTACAGTCCGCTTGGTGCACAACTTCGGAGGAAGAGAAAATGAGGCACAGCCTTGAGTGTGCTGTCAGGCACGTCACTGGATATTGTTGGACTTTCTCATCCTTCTGAAACTGCAGACACCTCCTTGGATACCTGATGCTTGGCCCGTGAGCACTGTTTGGGGGAAGTGTGAGCAACACAGGGTGACGGGCATTTAACTGCCAGCTACTGTGGCCCCATTGGGGCTCAGGCTGCAGACCGAGGCCAGCAGGATGGTGGGCAGCAGTGACTTCTCTACCATGGCCCCCCATGGCAGGCAGCCCCTGGGTCAGACTATAGGGAGGAACATGGACCCCATGGAGCCATCACCTGTGGTTCCTCCAGCTGCAGGTAGTAACAAGGCTGGTGGCGTTGGTGCCTGGATCTTGGACTGGACCGGATGTGTGAGCCATGAGCCATAGCATTGAAAACAGTCAAATTGTAAGGGTGTGGCATGGCTCAATGGGGAGCCAAGGTCCCGTCTTTGTAATAGGATACAGCTGGATTAGATGCCACTGTGGGTGGAGACTTGGTGAAGCACTTGGAGTGAGGGGAGAGCCTTGTGAGAGGAGAGCACAGGCAGGAGAATTACAGGGCATGAGAGAGCATAAGAGTGCACATGGGGAGAATGAGACACACCCGGGCAGACCAGAGAGGAGGATGCAGACTTCGTGTTGGTGCTCAATCTGGCCTCTGCTGGGCAGAGAGAAGAAAAGCCGTGAGCTTCTGGCCCACGGGCAACAGCCCAGAGGGACAAGGAAGCACGTGTCCCTGAGGAGAGGGCAGCTACCTGGAAAAGAAGATTCAGTAACATTTGTCTCTAGAGGGCAGTTTGTTGCAGACCTGGAGTGGGGTGTGGCGTCCAGGGACCTGGCATCCCGGAAATCTCTTGGTTCCTACCTCCTCGTTAATAAACCCTGTTTCTATTAACCTGGTCTTGAGCTGCTGACTTGAGGGTGGACAGACCTGGTAGTGACAGGTTTAAAGACCGGCTTTTCCCTTGCCAAGGCAGTGTGAGATCTTTTGCAGTCAAATGCTCTACCACTGAGCTATACCTCCTAGAGTGAGGTCATTTGCCTGCCGCCACCACATACAGTCAGACTGGTGGGTGGGGTGGGGTTAGGGTACATGAGTTACCAGGGTTTTTGCTCTTCCAC
>PVHY01016755.1:0-33034 GCA_004024945.1 Uropsilus gracilis
AATCTTCTGACCCCTATTCCCATGACCCCCAGCTCCCATCACAGCTAACTGACATTATGTCATTTCTTTATGGACAACCTGTCAGCTGGTTGCTCTCAGGATGAGTAAGGAGCAAACAGGAGAGAAAGTGCTCAGGGGAGTAGGCACTCAGGGTCCCCCATGACCCTCAGAGATTCAGGGGTCCCTGCCTCTAACCCTGCTGTCTAACCTGCTGTCCATCTCCAGGGAGATGAGCAAAACTTAACCCCTCACCCTGGAGCAGCTCCAGCACAGGGCAGCAAATGGAAAGCACACCCCTCAGACGCAGCCTGTCAGAGTGAGGACAGAGGGGGAGCATTCAAGAAGGAGGTGCTGGTCAGAATCAGAGAAGAGGAAACACAGTCAGGGCCTCTCACCTGGTCTCCTCCGGAGCCAGGCACCCCAAGGCTGGGACCTGAAGGGTCTTGTGGGGCTCCCGGCTGTCTCCCCAGTAGGATGGGGCGCAACCTTCCACAGATGCCGGTGTTGGGTGTTGACTGCTGGCTGAGAACCCAGTTCTGGGTGGTTCCAGGGACCCTCCTGGTCTTGTGCTCCCTCATCACATGAACTCACTCAGGGGAGCCCCCAAGGTCTCTGAAAGCTGAGCTGGGCCAGACTGCTCCTTTCTAGAAGCTTCTTAATAGAGAGTACACTTCCCATGCCTCCTAATTATATGAAATCCCATTAGATATAGGTATTTGGGAGATGAATTGCATTGATATCTAACAACCACTTTACTATATCATGGAAAGAATATTGACTACTATTCAAACTTGTGGAAATATCTTGTCTTACTGATTTGTTTTTTATCTCGGAGTGATCTTGTGTCAGGGTAGAGGCAGTGACTTAGGGTGAGCAGAATTTTATGCAGCTCCTGGGTTTGCTTTCAGGTCCTGGTGGGTCTCCTGTGCTCTCTGTCCCCATTGCTCCAGCCCACCCACCTCAGAGCCTTTGTATGTGCTGATCCTGTTAACCCAGTAACTTCCCAGTGACTTCTCCTAGAGAAGCCTCCTCCCCTTTTACTTTCCTCCAGATCAACCTTTCAGAGAGGATATGAGGTTCTCAGCCTTTTTCTCCATCTGCTCTTCATTTCCATCACATCTCCACCCCTGACTCCTGCATCCTTATGGTCTGACTATCCCTATCAAAACTGGCTAACAGGCAGGTGGTTGATATTTGGAAACCCACTGAGTGTCAGGTGAGATCCCTGTCAACAAAGCAGATCACAGGTCTGCAAATGCATTGACTCCCAATTTTCTATCCCTAGACTGGGGTGGGGTGGGGGTAGGGCAGTACCAGACTCTGGCCCTCCTGCCCTCCTATCAGTGGTGCAGCTTGACTGCCAAGCCCTCAGGGATCACCATGCGGGCTTCACCAAGGAGAGCAGGCTTACAAGCACCTTCTTCTGCCTGCAGCGGTTTCCCAGGGGAGGAGGGGATGCTGGCCCAGAAGCACTCCACCTTGGGAGAGTGAAGGCCATTTCCTGTCCTGCTCCTCCCTGGGAGGGGCAGACAGGGGTTTTACTGGGGGAACAGACCTTCTCTCCAGGGGAACCACACCCTACTCTCTATACCCTACAGAGACAGTCTCAGTGATTTTGAGCTCCTTCACGGAGTCCTGTAGTCTGTTGATGGTGACTTCAGGTTCGCTTGGCAGTATGGAGGATCACATGATGGATGTTTATCAGTAAATGAAGCAAGATATTGATAGGGGCTGGGAGGTTGCGGGGGATGGGAGGCATGTGGGCAGACATTGTAAAGGTGTATCAGGAAACTTGCACACACTGTTCATGGCCAGTATGTTCAGTTCCACCCTCTGTTCTGGAGCAGAGCAGGAGCCAGTCCCAGCTCATCACAACGTCACTGCTAGACAGTCAGTACTGCAATGTAAAGTTTGTCAATCCACATCCATAAGTCAAAGAGGAAAAATCGGAGGATCCTATTTCTGAGACAGAAAAAGCATTTGATAAAATCCAACACCCACTCATAATTAAGAACTCTAAACAAACTGGGAATAGAGGGGAAATTCCTTAGCTGGATTAAAGCTTCAACTGCTGTCCTAATGAATGGAGAGAAATGGGATGCTTTCTTTTCCTTCCAAAGCTGGGAAGAGGAAAGTAGTTTCCCCTCTCAGGCTGCTTACTGGGCATCCCACCGGAAGTCAGAAGAGAAGTCAATGAAAAAAGAAAAAAGGAAAAAGTTGCTCTGCTCACAGCTGAGATGATGAAATAGGTAGAAAATCCCAAAGAGCCAACTAACTTTTCAACAGCTCGTAAGCAATCCTAGTGAGGGATGGATGTATAAATTAATAGACGAGGTCATTGCCTTCCCATACGCCAGCAGTAAACAACTGGAATTTGAGTGTAGGAAAACAGAGTGCCACTTGCATTGGTATCAAAAGGGAAATAGTTAGATATGTATCCAGTAAAAATACATTTAAAATATGCTGAATACTACAAAGCTCTGGTGGGAAAAAATCAAGGATGACCTGACTAAATCTTCCATGTTCATGGACTAGAAGAATCACGATCGCTTACGTGTTGGTTGTTCTGAATCTTACCTGCAGGTGCCATGCGATTTCAATCAAACCCCAGAAAGCTATTTTGTGGCCACTCTTATATCGATTGTCAGGTCTCATTGAAAGTGAAAGGAACCAAACCAGTCAGGAAAATACGAAAGAACAAGTGGGGGTTGGTGCTAGCTGACTTTAAGAAGTCCCGGAAACCTACTGTGATTAAGAGTGCCAAGCATTGTAGCTGGCGCAGACACAAAGATCAAGGTGAGCGAATGGAGATCCTGAAATCAGGCCCTTACAAATAGAGTCCACAGCTCCTTTCACCAAGAATCAAACCAGCTGAGACCCAGGAGAGCCAAGGGCGTGGTTCCACTGTGAAAATGTGCAGGCTCAAGACCCGTGAAGAAAGTGGGTTCTCAGAAAGGTTTCAAGCTCAAAGGGAGACACAAGCTGATATCCCAATGGATGAGCATCAGGCAAAGGACACTTTCCTTTTGAAGGAGGATCAACCACTACTTTCTGTGAAGACCTTCAGCTGATTGGCTGAGACCCAGTCTCACTAGGGAAGCAATGCTCTCCTCAACCTAACAATTGAAATGGTAACCTTGACCCTAAATACCCAGAAAAAGGTTTGATCGATTTTCTGGGCACCCTGAGGCTCAGTCAGGTGGACATCTAAGACAACCATCACAACCACAGAGGGGCCGTCTGTCGGCACTTCAACTCACGCTCCCTTTTATCACAATGACAGTTTGGCTCCTGGGAACAGTGGCCTCACAGAGCTTGGTGATCTTGCTGCTCACTGTTCCCAGTGAAGGCTGGGGTTCTGGAGAGCATTCCTCAAAGCACCACTTAAATGAGCAGCTATGGGGCCCTTCAGCCTGCCAGTGGCTGAGCTTAGCTGTGAACCCTCTTTGCCCAGGGGAGCCCTGAATGTGTCACTTCTCAAAGTGGAGGCCATGATGTTGCCAGAAAAGATCCCACACTGTGAACCCCCAAAGTCAAAGAAAGGTCCCCCACAATTGCCAAGGGGATCCCCATGCAGTGAACACCTGAAGGACAAAATGGGGTGCCCCGACTTGTGCATGAGAGTCCCAACTTTGTGAACCCAAAATCAAAACGGGGTATGCAATTTTCCTAGGTGAACCCCATGAACCCCCCCACTGCTCAAAGTAGGACTTCCCATCCTGCCCTGGGAAGCCCCCACTTGAGGCCAGGTGTTTCACCCAATGAACTCCCCCCTGTCCAAAGTGGGACCTCCACCCCCACCCCCAGGTGTTAGCTATTAGCCTCCATCCTGCAGGTGTTAGTTACTAGCCTCCTTAGTGCCATTGAGCCAGGTGTGCTGAATGGCCTTATGGCAGCTGCTTCACCTGCTCACTAGGAGTTAATGGGAATCCACTCTGGCTGGTCCCACTGGGTGTGTTTCTCATTTGAAACTTCCTTGGCCACTGTGAGTTTTCCTGCTCAGAGGAACTCCACTGGGTCCTTGTTCCTTGATGGGAATATTTCATACATCGTGGGCTGTCAGTCATTGGCTATTTCTTTAGAATTCCAAATGTTTTCCTTTGTTAAGTTTTATGGATATTGAAGGCCAGGCATGGTGGCTCGTGCTTGTAAGCTTCAGCCTATGAAGCGGCCGGGGCTAGGGATCGCGATTCGAGTCCCGCCTGGGGCCGTAGCGAGACCTAGTTCCAAAAAAAAATAGCTGGGTGTGGTGGCGCGCGCCTGTAATCCCAGCTACCTGGGAAGCTGAGGCTGGGGATTGCTTGAGTCTGTGGTACCCCGGGCAAGAAGAGCCTGCGGTTCCGGGCAAAAATAGCGAGACATAGTCTCAAAAAAAAAAAGTTTTATGGATATTGGATATTTTTATAGACACCCCCCCACCCCACCCCCATGTGTTGATCCTGTCTTATGTATCCTGTATATTAACAGCAGTCTGACGGACATAAGCGTGTGATGCCCTGTGCCCTTCCTGCCCTGTCTGATTACTAGGTCTCTCTGTCTCTTTCCGCTTCTGTTCACAGTATTGTTTCCTTTTCAGCTTCTGGTTTGTGTCTTATCATCACATCCTATTCCTTGCTCTCCCATTCCTGCTGTTCTTGCTCTTGGTGCATCAAGGTAATTGACTTTTGCTTGGTGACTGACCGCACAGTCCAGGGACTCGGTTTCTCAGCTATCTCTGGCCTTTTATTTTTGGTGGCATCTAGTCTGTTCTTTTCTTACTAGAGGTCATCTGACCTCTCATCCATCTGATGAGAAGGGAATATGGGATCCCTTGGGCTCTTGCTATGATGCTGTGTTCCTGTCCTCAAACCATCAGGTTCTGGAATCTCTACTGGACAGCCAAGACCTGGGTAATTTTGTTAAAAATAAGTTGGTGGTTTTAGATAGATTCCATGGGCCCCAGAATTTAAGAACTTGGCACTCTTACCAGATGAGAGCCCTTCAGAGTGTTCATAAACAACAGAGACCTTTTCCACCATGGAACAAGGCCCTTGGTGGCCTGATTGGAGGTTGCCTCATTTGTTAGGGGTCAGCTTGCTGCTTAACTGGGAGTACTCTTGGTGTTCTGTACATCAAAGTTATGGTCCTAACAGTCCTCAAGACCAGGATGCAGAGCAAACATTTCACCCTCTTTCAGACTAAGGCCCACTCTATCTGTCCCTCTACTTGCTATATGGCACTTGGCATTGGAGGAACAAAAGCATGCACATCAAACTCACAACCAGTAAGGGTTAAAGCTAGAGGAAAGCTCTAGATTGCCTTGGCAACCCTCTGCAGTCTGGTGGGGCAAGGATGTGTGCATGTGTTTCCTATGGGACTAACATGGATCTTCTGAAAGGGAAGCAGAATTGGTCTACCTAGAAAGGATCTTAGGGACAATCTGGAGGGTAGAGATGACCATGGATAGAAGGAAAAACCATGGGAAATGGGGACAGAGAGAGCATCAGAAGTGGGTTGTCAGTAGAGACATTCATGACCAGGGAACTAACAGTGTGGAGTTGGTTCTTTGAAGAACTCTCAAATGTCTCATGACAGTCAACACTTTTGCATTGTGACACAGGTAGGAAGCTCAAATGTCCTCCTCACAACTCCAAATTTGTAGGACTGTACTTACTTTTCTTCAGACTGCAGGTCAACCCAAGAGTAGCCAAAAGTCTTAAGTAATTAGTGAGGAAAGTAATGATGGGGAGAATAGCAAATTTCTTACCAAACCTTTCCTGCATAGTGCCGGCTGCATAGTCTGGAGCAAGGAGTATATCGAATCAAGGAAGCCAGAAATTCCAATTATAATAAAAAATTTTAATCTTATACAATTTTTAAAATGGCATTAAACTGGACATTTTAATATCTGCAAAAATGAAATTAACCATTATTTTCAAATATGTCCTAAAAAGCTGTGGTATTTCTGACCCGACAATGTATAAACAGAATTGTATACCATACAAACTGGGATTTGTTCCAAAAGTGCAAGTCTGGTTTTGGCTTGTGTTCCTACAGTCCATTGTAAGAGAGGTCTGGGTAGGTTTCCCCACATTGATAAATCTTGGACACAAGCAGGTTATTGAGGAGTCAGATCAATTTTGACACTCTTTACCTGAAGATAGTGTCCTGTTTCACAAGTTGAGAACTCACTCTCCCAAGTCTGCCCTCCACTTCAGAGGTCAGTCTCAAGCCCAAGGCAAGTCCTTGCTTCTGACACACTGGTTTCTCAATCAGAGGTCCCTATGTAACTGCAAGGTCAGAGTTCATGCCACCAGTTACCACTGAATACCAGTAGAGACAGGAATTGAATTTTTAAGGTATGCTTTAATCAGACAGTCAGCAAGTTAGAAGACAGGTGGGTGTTGGGGGGAGCTTACCCTAAAGAAGCCACCTTAAACATTTCGTTTCCAGCTGGATTTTTATAGCGAGTTGAACAAAGACAATTCAACAGCAGGCAGGTCTTCACTGGTGTAAGCAGCCCAGGCTGTCCAGTCACCAGAGCTCCTTATCACCCTCCTGGACACCTGGCCTCCTGCTCCTAGCGTGCTGAGGCTGGTACTGGCTCCCACAATCCTCCAGATGTGTTGGGATGGAAAATTAACTCAGAGTAGATGGACTATAGACTGTGTGTGCAGATTTGCTACTCTACCCAGAATGGTGTCTTGCCCCATCACTGCCTGCAACACCACCAACAACCCCCCCTCACTGCCAGCCCCTATCAAAAGTAGTTTACAATAACATTGTAATTGTACAGTGACATTTTCTGTCTTAATTAACTTTTTAGTTTTTCCTGATATTAGTGATTACTTCATCATAAATCCTAAGAAGAACATTTTCTAAAGACAAAAAGAAGTATAAAGAAATCTTAAGCACTATTTATAATCACATTATGAGTCACTATTGAGTACTTGAAATGTGGTTTGTCTGAACTGAGATGTGTTGCAAGAGTAAAAAACACCAATTTCAATATTAATAATATTGAAAATAATATTAAATAATATTAATTTAAAATATTAAAAATATTATTTCTTTCCTTTTTCATATTGGTTACATGTTGAAATAATATTTTGGATACAATGAGCTAAATAAAATATAGAACTAAAATTAATTTCATTTGTATCTGATTACTTTTTGAATGTGGTTGGTTACTTGAAAGTTTTAAATTGTGCTTGTGCCCTGTACTCTATTTCTACTAGCTAGGCTGAGGCACAATCAACAGCAGTTGCTAGGGTGCTGTTAGCAATCTCCTAATGCCTGGATTCACTAATCAATACTAACATCAGAGAAAAGAAAGATGACTAAATATTATATCTTGCTGATGTGGTATAAAAGGATATACACACATGATTACCTGTGGATTTCTGGCCCCCCAAAATGAATCTGAATCTAATCAAAACCTGAGACTAATTACCAGTTTTCAGCAACTACAGGGGATAGGGAACATGTTAAATGACAATGATGGATCAGTTCCCCCCAAAAAGATAGAGTGGGATTTTCTCAGCATGCCCAGTGTAGACCTCAATTTCCCTTGGCATGGCATCTAGAGGTCAGTCAAAAGTGCCTGTGAACTTCAAGTGATCTCTCACCACTACTTAAAAATTATACATTGTTTTGTGTTGAGAGTATGAGGGTGCTGGAGGCTAGGAGCCTCTGTTCTTGCCTAAGTCTTTCAACTTAATCAAATCACAGATCCTAAGATTCTGTCCTTTTCCTAATCAAAGAAGGGATCACTGCTCTTCCATATATGACCTAAAAGAATGTAGTCTGTGGGCCTTACCCAGTTCCAGGTTTATCAGTTAACAAACAACTCCTCTTTATACAAGCATTTCACCTTTGCTCTCCGAGTAAGGATGAGGTCATTCCCTCTTTATCTGTCATTTGAAGTCTTCTCCCTTCTCTGTTCTTGATGCCCCTGCTCCCAAAAGTCAAGATAAAAACTCCTGGTCCACTCCATTATTTAGAATTTACAACCATGTAAATTCTCCATATGCATGTTATTAAATTGATTATTTTTCTGTTGCTAGTTCATCTGATGCTGTTTTGATTATTCATCCAGCCCGAGAACCTAGAATGGTACAGAATGGTTTCTTCTGTACCCCAACAATAACAGGAGGCTATGATTAGCTAGATCCAAAATCTGAGCACTTTTACAGTATAAATGACCTGGTTTCTTAAAAAATAAATACAGAGAGCATGGAAGAGGGGTAAACAGAATTGAAGTCTAAGCCAAGGTCTTGTCTCCATTTACTGACACAGTAATGAAGCCCCAATTCCTTAAAGTCATTGATCTCCAAGGGAATTGGGAAGGAAATATAAAACAAAGAAACTGGGCCACCTTTTGGTTTTCTCCACTATAACAAGCTGAATTCATATGTCAAAGCTCCAACATAATACTTTAGAATGAACCCTTATTTAAAGAGTCTATAATGAAGTAACTGAGTTAAAATGAAGACATTGGGGGTGGGTCTTGGTCTTAAAAATTAATTGTGTACTTACCATTAAAAGAAAAGAAGAGGAAATTTGGGCAAAGACACAGACACAGAAGTGGCGTGAGGCTGGAGGAAGAAGACAGCCAAGGAGAAGGGCATACAGAGAGAACCAGTCCTGCCATAACCTTGATCTTGAACTTCTAGCCTCTAGGTGATTAGAAAATAAATCTCCATTATTTAAGTCACTTAATTTGTGTACTTTCTTATGGTAGCCCTAGCAAATGGATACATCCCCCCCACTTTGGGGGCAGGGAGTAGCAGGGCATTCATGGAAATGATCTTATGTGTAATTATCAAAAAAGAGCTGCATTTTCTTTGCCCACATCTTCCCTCATGGGAATGCCTTATGGAAATGACTTCTCAGGACCTGAACTTTACCCCTGTTGGTTAACCTTGGTGGATATACTGATTCCAGTTGCCCTAGATTCTCTTTGCACCCCCATGCTGTTCCCTTCAAACAACGCCTCAGGGGTTTTTTTTATTATAATTTTATTTGTTTGTCACATTTGTGCATTAATTGATCCCCTCATATATGGTCCTCCCTCCACTTCCCCCTCCAGTCAGGTCACTCCAACTCCCCTCTTTCTGCCATTTTTTGGTTGGCAAAGTTGATGTTCAGTTGTTCGTTGTTTGGTCCATTGGTCTCTTCCAATATCTGGTAAATGTTCTTTTCCTGGGTGAGGACCTGAGTTCCTGTGACCTGTCGGTCCATGCTGCTTAATTTCTAAGAATAACTTTGAGGCAGGTAGCCCATCCCAGCTCATCTGGGACCTCTTGTAGGGCAGGTGTATAGCGTTGCTCTCCAGGTTCCTTTTTTGTGGCATTTCCTCCTGTGAAGTTGTCAGTCTCCTTTTCTTCAGACCTGTGTGGTTGCTGGCATTCATGCCCCCTCATTCATGCTGGCTGCCTCCTCCGTTCTGATGTCTGTCCTGTGGTGCTGCTTTTAAGCCTTTTAGCTCTGGCTTCTGCTGTTGGGAATCTCATCTCTTGGCCATTGATGTTAGAGGGGTTCCGCAGTGGGACAGACATCAGCAGGAAGTTTGTCCATTTCTCCACTCTTGTGGTTTACAGTTTTGTTGGAGGGCTACAGCCCCTTCTCTGTGAATTTTTTTCCCAGACAGGAGAGGAAGGTGCTTTGCTCACCTCGGTGTGATCTCTGGATCAGGAGCTTGTCTCATTAACCCCTAGAACATTGTAGGCAAAGCTCTTTGCTATGTCACTTATGTGACTAATCTCACAATCATGTCTTGTGGGTCTGATCTTGCTCAGTTTGGTGACGATCAGGACCAAGGCCTTTGTTTGTTCCTCTTTTCTACTGTGTGCCAGTCAGTCGATTGTTGGTTTTCTCCTTTCCAGTGATGTCTGTTAGGAGTGGGAGTGACAAGAGGGGAGACCCCCTGCCCCATCCATAGCCCGTGGTCTGGCCCCCAGACACAAAGGGGCTCAGTGCGGCCCTTCCTCTCCCAGGAGCCCATGGGGTGCTTACTCGGAGCCCCTGGGGCAGCCAATGCTGCTGACAGAGGCATTGGTGGGAGCCTCATCTGTGCGCAGGCTTGCAGCAGGTGGGCTCCTGCTTCAGGGATTTCTATTGCTCTTTTGTGTTCACCTCCCCCCACAAATGTTTATGACTTTTATGTCAAAGAATACCATCTGCTGTAGAGTGCATGACTCTAACTGCTTTTCGATTTATTATAATCTCTCAATAATATGTGTTGATATTAGAGACCACTGATTGTTTTGTAGCTGTCTGTCATCCATCATTACATAAGGTCACCCGATCTCATCCATGAGGTATTGTCTGATGCTGAAGTTTGGGACGTGTGTATGTGCACATGAACATGGTGACCAGAACCAGTGCTCACATAGAGTACATACTTAGGTCAACCTTCTGGGAAATGTCATCAACCATTACTCATATGACAACTGCCTCGGCCCTTAAATAACTTTGCACCAACACGAATGTCAATGAGGTAGTCATACTCATTGTGAGGGGTGCTGATATCCCAATCTTCTTTTATTTTCATTTACATCCAATCCTCTCAAAGCAAATCAAAATCCTTCATAACTACCACTCACTCATCAATCCCCTTTCTCTTTTCTTTGGGTCAACAGCATTCATGTATCTTAGACATTATTCTTCTCCACAATCTATAAACCAGCATGTACTACCAGTAAACTTTTCTATTCCAATGCAGGGCCCATGCTGAATCCTCAACATAAAACCAGAAGAAAGGGGAAATGCTCTAGGAAAGCAATAATGCAAAAATACTCAAATTTTTATTTTATTGGTATTTTTAAGAAGGGGCTTTGTTTCTATGTTCATTTTATAGAAGGAGGAATGTTGAGTAGTTATTCAAACAGACTCATCCTCACAGGCAATTGCCCTCATAGACAATATTGACACATTCTCTGTCTTCCCATCCGATGCACACCTATAGACAGGTTTGACTACCTGTAGTTGTCTATGCATTTAACTACTTTTCCATGACTGTTTGGCACCCTTTTTGTCTCCAGCTTTTTCCTAAATCCCAGACATAAGTCCTTAAGTCACCCGGAGAGAAGCTGGACAGTGAAGCTCACTCACCTTAACCTCGAGTTTTCTTTCTTGTCAGTTACTTGAAGAGGCAGCAGGATTGCCGTGAAATGCCTCCCTTCTAACCTGTGCAACTCACAATGTCCTGGCTTTGTCCTTTTGTTCTGTATCTTAGCTTCCCTCAGTTGCTGCACTCTTCTGGACTTTCTTGTCGACTTCTACAAGCAACACTATCTAAGAGCTCCTGCCAGGCCTGCTTCAAGTAATGTAGGCAGAGACCCACAAACTGGCTCTCTGGTAAGTAAGGATGTGTGTGGTCCTCTACTTAGGAAAGAAGGAAGTTAGGGCTTTCTCCTTTGAGATATGAATCATACCCTTTATGCTCAAATTTTGATGAAAAAAGAAGCCAGAAGCACAATTCTGTTGTCTCTTATATGATAGCTTTCAATGAAGACAGCATTAATCTGTTATGATTTTGCTGCTCTGAGAATTGTCAGGTCAGTGAGCTTTGTGGTTGTCAGTGTAATAAAAGATTGGGTAATGGAGAAAAAACTGACACTACCACCATTTTGGCACCATTAATGCCCCAAACAGCATTAATCAGGATGATTACCTCAATTTCTGTATAGGGCAGAGATCTTAAAGTTTGAGTCCAACCTTTAAGTGATTTAAGTGGCATCAAGGGCAGAGAGTAAAATGTAGAAGAGGATCAGTGGATTACATTGGGAGGACTGTGGGCGCCTTGGGGGTAGGTGTAGTGAGGTAACATACATCTGATTCTATACCTCTGAATCACAGACAGTGTTATAAACCAGTGTTATCACAATTAAAAATAGATAAATAAAATAGCATCAAATATCTTGGAAACACTTCCTTTTCACTGTGAATTTGTCAGTTGTCATTTGAATTTGTACATAAAATTGGATAAGCAATTCATTTGCTTTTTAATTTTACAATGAGGATTAGCACAGAAAAAGTAGTTGAATACTGACTGTGTAATTGATAGGATGCTGTGGTAAAATTGGGGGCCCATGGCATTAAAATAGCAGCCATTGTGCCCTGGTGGGCAGAGACTTGGAAAAGGGAAGCCAAGCCTTCTTGAGAGGAGCAGAGTGAGGGGATTTAAGAAGGAGAGGAAACAGAAAAAAGTGGAAGAGGGGAGAGAGCAGAGAAGCAGCAGGGAGGCTGGAGGCCTTGGGGCTGCTACTGCCATGTGCAGTAGCATGACAGGGAAGAAAGTCTCTGTGGGCTTTCATCCCCAGTCTGGGCTGATGAGGAGCCAAGGGAAGCATGCTAGAGAAACATGTGACTTGTATAGCTGAATTGGAAACATGGTACATGAAAACTTGCTTTAACTTTGAAACTGTGAAGCTTGGGAATTGTCTGGAGACCTGAAGAGAACTTGCTGCGTTGCTGTTTTTATCTTGAGATGTCTGAAGCGGTTACTGTTCTTGTATCAAGTGAGTCTTGCTGGTTTCAGGCCATGTGAGTTGAAGCTGAAAGAAAGTTGGAGCTGTGCCTTTTGGAGGAGGATCAACAACACCATCTTGGTTTCTTCACTGGATCTGAATCTCCAGCTTTTCAAGGAGGATTGCCAATGCCATCTTGGTTCCATCATTTGGCTTGATGTGAATATCTGTGCCTTTGGAGGAGGATCAACGACACCATCTTGGCTTCTTCACCTGGCTTGAAGGTAGGACAGCTGCCATTCTGTGGACACATGTGGCTTAGGACCCATATGAACTGGTTAGTAAGACAATCAAAGGGGGTCCCTTGTAGGCTTAGTGAATTTTACTTTGTCTTTTCATGAATAAATCTGTTTTTGCCTCTTCTTAAGGTTAGTGTGGTCTTGCTTCTACTTGCACAGGCTGGGACAAACCTGAGGAGTGGCTCTATTTAAAAGGGCCAACTTTCTTCTGAGCTGGACTGTGAAACCATTATTGGCTCTCTATGATCAAGCCTCTTGATCGTACTTACTTACTTACTTGAGCGACTCCGAGGGACTAGATCTGGGCCTAGGGCTCAAGTGATTGTCTTTGTGAAAAAGTCGACCCCACTTGGGTTTAATAAGCCAAGATGAGTGAATCCTCAAGAGGGTTTACTTATACCCAAACATCAATATTACTTTTCCATGCCAAGGTTCCTGTTGCATCTAAGTCCACTATGGCTACTCTCAAGGATCAGTTGATTCACAATCTTCTTAAAGATGAGATTACCCCCCAGAATAAGATTACAGTTGTTAAGTAACTTCTGGGTCTCTTCAACAGCCAACACACCTAGTCCAATTTTTTCTTTCTCATGTCAGTCACATCCTGGGATCCAATTTAGAAATCCAACATTGCATGTCTTGTGCGTTACTTTTCTAAACAATCATTTTGTAGAAGATATGTATCAAAATGTGTACATTGACATGTAATATAAAAAGAAAAGTACATATAAACAGTGTAACCAACTATCGAAGTGACATACCAATTAGAAAACAAATAAACCTGAACAGTGAAAAAAATAAATAAAAAAATAAAAGGGCCAACCGCTCCTGTTTGTAAGTTTAGTTAAGTACTCTGTTTTGCTTGTTTTCTTTTATTTTTAATTTATTTATTTACTTAATATTGGTAAATAGTTATTAGGAAACCTCCCCCTCCCTCTGACACCCTCTTCAATCACTCAGAACTCTCTCTCTCTCTCTTTGTTGTTTGTTAAGTCCATCAGTCTCTGTCTTTCTGGTGGCAGTGCGCTTTCTCTGGGTAAGGGATTGCGTTGTTGGGACACGGCACACTATGTTGGTAGGTGTTCAGTCTTATTCTTGCTCTAACCAGTCTGTGCTTATTTCTGGTCTATCATTGTTTTACCATTGTTGGTTGTCTTTCTACTCTGTTCTCTGTGTTGTTTTGCTGCTTCTTCGCCTTATAGTTCTGGTGTCTGTTTAGGGAGTTTCCCCCCAGTCATTGTCAGTGAAGAAGTTTCTTCATGGGTGAATAGTCAGTGGAGGCATCTGGGAATAGTCATTGGAGATTATCTCCTCTCCCTTCATTTGCTGCTGCTTTGCTCTGAGGTCGATGCCCTGAATCTGTGGCCTTCCTCTCCTATGGTATGGTGAGGGGCACCTTGCTCTCTTAGATGGCATCTTGGAAATAGGGTTTTAGCTCATTCACTCCCGGTGAGCACGTAGGTGTGAATTCATGACAGCTTGTCCATATAGCAGTTTTACCAGCCTCACATATACTAGTTCTCTCGCTATTCCATCTCTTGCGTCCTTCTCTGAAGTGGGGGGGGGGGTGTTTAAGTGGTCCCTCACTCATTCTAAGACAATGTTTGTATTATTTGTGCTCTTCTTTTTCCTTCTGAGCACTAACTGGAGTGAGAGTGAGATAAAGGGGTGACTTACACCTCCCCCAACCCTCCCAATCCAATCCCCCCTTATGGCCTGCATATCAGTCCCTCCCTGCGCAGGGGCAGGGGTCCAGATGGCTATGCAGGTGCAGCCACAACTCCCGCTGGGATAGGGGTGTGCCTGCACCAGGCTGTGGCTTTCCAGGCCTGCAGACAACTGTGCCATGCAGTTAGATGCTGGTGGCCAGAGGGCTAAGACCCCCGTCCGGACCTGCTGCTCAGGCTCACCAGCAGAAGGGTCCAACCCAGGGTTCCACGTTGCCTTTGCCCGGTGCTGGGAAAGGGGCCCTGAGAGCTGAGGTCCCTGGGCATGCAGGCAGCCCGTGGTGGTGGGTTCTAGGCCCAACCCTGCCCCCATGCTGGTACCTCCCTGCTATTTTGTTTTCTTACCTGATTTCATAATCTCAGAAAAGTTTTGTGAGCTTTGTCTCACCAGCAAGACCAGAAGCATCATTAGGACAAAGATTTGTTTCTTACACTTTCTTCAGTTCTCTGATGCTTCTCTCCATCTTGGTTTCTATGGCAGATATAAAAGGAGCTTGAAAAACATCTCTTGGATTGGAACATCTTGTTCTACTTTTTAAAAGAAAACACTTCAATAATTTAAAAGAATTTGATTGTTTACACTGTGCTAGGCACAGTGCTAGGAGTTTTGCATCATTAGCTCAGTTAATCCTCAAGTTACACACGGGGGTCAGAATTATCATAAAGGTTTAACAGTGACAGGTGCTCTGAGAGGTGAAGATGTGGGCTTTGTTTCGTATTGTATGTTGTTCCTATTATCAGGTCTTAGGCTCCAGTTCCAGCTCCTTTGTTTACAGATTGAGTGACCTTGGATGAGACCACTGATCTCCCTGCACTTCAATTTCCTCCTTGGAAAAATGAGAGCAATCATCTGCTCTATACAAGGCTTAACAAGAATATTTCAATTGCTGCAAAAGTACTTTGAGAAATAGTAAATGCCTATATAATTTTATTTATGAGAGTTTTTAATTTAAAAAAAAACTATTTTCAAAAAACTATTGACACTATCAGATCCCAATATTAAGGCAACTTTACTAAATGTGACATCTAGATTAAGCAAGTGAACTTTTTCCTTTTGAATTTTCAACTAAAGAGTACATTCATTTGGCTCAAACAAAATAGATGTTAAAAAATAAGCAATGAATAGCCTCTCTCTCTCTATCTCATTGATTCTAATAAGTAACCACCATACTAGCTTCTTTTCCATCTTTCCAGATAATTGAATGCTGATACAGCCCTAAAAGTTATGGCTTACTTTTTCCCTTCCTTTGACGCTAAGGCTTTATATTTATATGAAGACGTGTAGATCTAACTTTCTTCTGGAAACTCTTTCCACACCAATTCACACAAAGCTTACTTGTTCTATTACAGTCATTCTTTGTTTAACCAGTTCTCTATGAATAGACATTTAGGTCATTTTCAATCTTTGGATATTGATTTGTTGATTTTTTTTCCACTTTTACTTTTGATGTTGAATTCCTTTATTTATTATTTTATTCTTGATACATTGACTTCTTAAAGAATGGAAATAGAGGCCGGGCATGGTGGCTCATGCCTGTAAGCTTCAGCCTATGAAGCGGCTGGGGCTAGGGATCGCGGTTCAAGTTCCGCCTGGGGCCCGTAGCGAGACCTAGTTCCAAAAAAAAATAGCTGGGCGTGGTGGCATGCGCCTGTAATCCCAGCTACCTGGGAAGCTGAGGCTGGGGATTGCTTGAGTCCGTGGTACCCCAGGCAACAAGAGTCTGTGGTTCCATGGGCAAAAATAGTGAGACCTAGTCTCAAAAAAAAAAAGAATGGAAATAAAGGAAAAATTCTACCCTCTCTTCACTGTGAACTTAAACAATGTCTGACCGGATGCCAGATTTAGTAGATCGAACTTAAATGGGACAGGGCTCATTTGCTACTGAGTGAAAGATTCTCCTCCTGGTCTCAAAGTTCAACCCTCATGTAATTTGAAATCTTGTTCCCCATGTTGATTGTGACCCATCCCATACCTGAAGTAGGTAGCATTGCCAAGGCCAACAACCACAGCTTGCTGAGCAGCAGACCTTTGCAGACTGCCACCTCCTTTATCACAGGCACCATTCTCCTTTTAATGCATGCTATCTTCGGATCAGAAGCAGCTCTGGTGGGCATGGTAGGAGAGAGCTAGCTGAGAAAAGCAAGTTGTACAATTCAAAACAAGTCATGCAGTTGCTTTGAATCTCAATCTCCTCGTCTATAAGATGGGGATAACAGTGTTTACTCAGACTCCATGGGCAAATGTTGCACAATAATGTACCTAAAACAGTAGAATGATCATAACCCACATTAAGTAAATCATTAATAGTGTTTGCAAGAAGACAGGACTCACTAAGAAAATAAAGAAAGGAATAGCATTCTGAGCGGGAAATAGCAGATATAAACATTCAGAGGTAATAAATAACAATTTACAAAGTATGAAACTTCAAAAACAGCCAAGGGAGGGAGGCAGGACAAGGATAATCCACTCAATTTTGTAGTTGAGGAAACAGATCCAGAAAGGGACAATGACTCATCCACATTTCCCATAAAGTGCAAGAAAGCAGAGTTCTGAGAAAGAGCTGTCAGGGCAGGAATTCCTGGGTCATGATTAGTGAATTAACACTTGATTAAGCAACAGAAATGTGAAAGGGGAGACTTCTAGGAAGTCATGGCCCTGCTCAGGACACTGGCTGACTCTGGCTGCTGAACTGACGGAGCATACAGGACTAATGTGGGCCTTCTAGAGCTCAGGTAGGGTTTTAGGGAAGAAGGTCCAGGGGGACTGGATGGGTGGGTCCTGAAATCATGCCTGGAGCTGAAATAGCTGTGAGGGTCTTGCAAGGAGGCTGCAGGCACATTAAGGCTGGGGTCTGGCAAGGCTGGAGAAAACTCAAGAGTTGTTGGAAATGACAGACATAGCTCATCCAGCTCCAGGTCTTTCTGGACACCTGTCAGCTGCTAAGGTTTTGGTGGGCATCTGAAGCTAGGATGGAGAGAAGAGGGAGAGAAGAAAAGGAAACAAGTTTATTCCAGTTAATGGAGAGTTCCTTGATGTCCGCAGGGTCAGTGGAGTTGTGGTTTGGTTTCTGGGATTGGCCTGAACCTGCAGCTCTCTTTCCTCTCAAGTCTGTCTTCCCTGAGCCCCAAGGAAACTACACTAGTTTTATTGCTCTGGCAAACCCTTCAATGCCTCATCCCTGGGCATTACCTCTTCCTTCGTCAACGGATGGCTCCATTTTATATTTTCTTCTCTATTTAAGAGAAGCAATTTTATCCAACCGATAGCCTGGAAAATCAAACATGAAGATGTTAAGTTCCAAGTGTGGTTCTCCACCTACTACCAATCCTGGGGGTTTGATTTTAATAAAGGACCATCAAGTTTCTCTGCCTTGATATGGACACGGGAATCAAATCACTTGACTAGGTTCATCACAACAGAGGTTTTGAGAGGCTGGAACAGTCTTCATGGGAATCAACGAGGCTTTGCTTACTCAGCAGGGCCTGGGGACAATGGCTGGACCAGGCAAGGAAGCTGGCTGGGGAGCAATGAGGAGCACCATGTTGAATCCCACTCTTCCAACTCTGGCATAAGTTTTCTTCTTCTGTTCACAGTGGAGAACCAGAGTTCAACCTGTTGGGGTTCATTTGACCCTGAGGCAGATGTCAGGATCCCGGCCTTTAACTTTCACTATTACACACCCATATACCGTCTCTCTGAGGATGTCTTGGACTCTTCCTGGGCTCTTTCTCTGGTCTTGGACTCTTCCTGGGCTCTTTCTCTGGCCATTTGGAGCACACTTGGCTGATAGCACCGTTAAGTTTGGGGAGTGGATTGCACCAGCTTCCTTGCCTCTGGTGTGAGACATCTCTGACCCTTTTTCTGTGCCTTTTTCTAAAGATTCTCTTTGGGATGAACCACTGGAGATAATCTGCTCATTGGCTACCCTGAATCTTCTTTTTCCCTCCTGGTCTCACACCGTCCCCCGTACTGAGGCTTCCAAAGATCATCTTTGAAATTATTTGCCTTTGAAACCTGGTCATGGGATCAGCTTCTGGGAAAACACAAACCAAAATACCGCTCCAGCTCTCGCACATTTTTATCCACTTCACTTGTGTTTCACTGATTTTACCTTACAAAAAAAACCTTGCAGTTCTAATTGTCTTCCCACTTGTCACTGATCTGCAATCACTGGCCACTTGCCTGAACTGATGACACAGCTTACTCACTGGCCACCTGCCTCCTCTTCTGTCCCACCTGCACAGTAGCCGGAGCAACCATCTTTCTCAGTTACAGTCTGCTTAGGTCACTTGCCTGCTTAAACTCTCCCATGGCTTCTAATGCCCAGTCCGGAATTTAAGACCCCAAGGCTCTGGTCCCATGCCTTCCTCCCACTGGTTCTCCAGGAGGACTGCACTTCACGAGGTCCCCAGAATTTGTTATGCTCGCTCTCTCTTGTTTTTTAAGAGACTAGGTCTTGCTATATTGCCCAGGGTAGTCCCAAACCCATGGACTCAAATGATCCCTAGCCTCAGCCTCCCAGGTAGCTGGGATTACAGGTATGTATCACAATGCCTGATCAATTTTTTGAAACTAGATCTCACTATTTTGCCCAGGGTAGTCTCGAACCCATGGACTCAAGTGATTCCTAGCCTTTGCCTCCCAAATAACTGGGATTACAAGTGCGCACCACTGCACCCGGCACTCTAGCCATTCTTAAACACTCAGTTTAGGACACATTTGCACTCTGACTCAGCTAAGCACCCTGTCCCCACCCCTGTATGTCTCTCGTGCACCAAGAGCATGTCTCAGGGCATGCTTCTCTTCCCAGTGCCACCATGTCCTGGTTTATCCTCTCTCTAGACCAGACACTCTCTGAGGGCACTAGCTATGGAAGTTTATCTTTGGAGTCTCTTTGCCCTGCAGTCACCTGCACATATAGCAAGGGTGTGAGAATAAATGAATGAAAATAACAATATTTTATTTATTCCATCGGTAGGAATTTATTTTTATTGAAAAAAAAAAGATAATAATGACTCTAAGTCCCCAAAGAAGTCTCTATTCATCCCATTATCTAAATACTTACAGAGCACTGTGCCAACTGTGAGAAAACAGGGCTGGTGAGCAACAGGCACAGGCATCATGGTGCCTGTCCTAGAAGAACTCTGCAGGTGGGAGAGAAGCAGCCTCAGGCCAGAGTGATAGGAATGTCAAAACCAAAGGAGTGGGGCTCAGGGGAGGTCCTGGGTCTTGTAGGGAGAACGGAAAAGAAGATATCTGAGAGGCACTATCTCTTCTCTGTGCTGATCCTGCTTACCTTTTGTCTTTTCAGGGGAGCTGGGGAGTCAGGAGTGAAAACGAATGATCAGCGTGTCCCCAACAATCTTATACTCTCCCATTAAAACTTAACTCTACCTTGTTGATCAGTCCTACTCATCTTTATATGTGAGTTTACTATTATTTTGCATATATTCTTCTATGATGAAGAATTTGCTATAATGAGTATAGCATTATTTTGTGCTTTAAAACTTTATGTTCATAATACCATACAGCATGTATCCTTTCATATACTTCTTTTCAATCACATTGTGCTTGTGAGATATAACTTAGTTGGTATGTTGGTCTAGTACATTCATTTTCTTTGCTATACAGTATTCCATTTATATGACCATGCAGTCATCCCTTATTGTCAGAACATAGACAACACCTAATAGCAAATTTGAAAATAGTGAAAGCTCATATTATAAAATTTTAGCTGGGAAAAACAATAATGCCCCCAGCTTTGATATTATGATTTATAGGAAAGATAGGGAGCTAGATGCATGGGTGGATAGACTGATAGATTGATAGAGAGATAGAAAGATAAAGAGAGAGAGAGAGGGAGAGGGAGAGAGAAAGAGTTATTTAGGTCATATATATATATATATATATATATATATATATATATATATTGATATGTATGTGTGTGTGTATTTGTATTTGGTCTTTATCAGCAGTTCCTGTCTCACACTACCCCCAAAAGCCTTCGGCTTTTCTAAATGTTGTGAATGATAAAGACTTTTTTTGCTGTGTCAATGAAAGTAACTTTTGAAAAATATTTGTGGATGGGGGCTGGTTGCCAAGGAAACCATCATGAATAGAATTCCAGGAGGGGAGAGGGAATGGAGGTGGAGTTCAATTGTCACATACCAGTGAGTTAATCAACCCTATGCAACGAAGGCTCCATTATAGTTCAAAAGACCCTCAGAGAACTCTTCTTTTTGGGGCTGGTGAACATGTGGAGATTTGGGGAGAATAGTGTGCCTGCCAAAAGCATAGAACTCTACACCATTCCCCTATCAATGGATACAAACCCCTTTTTAGTTTATGTGATATATTGGCCATCTAGTGAGTAAACTGGTTTCCTGGGTTCTGTGTGTAGTTCCAGCAAAATAATCAAACCTAAAGAGGATGTCTTGGGAGCCTCTGATTTATATTCAGTCAGAAGCACAGAT
Source organism: Uropsilus gracilis (assembly GCA_004024945.1). NCBI lineage: Eukaryota > Metazoa > Chordata > Mammalia > Eulipotyphla > Talpidae > Uropsilus > Uropsilus gracilis. Next base: position 20,953 of record PVHY01016755.1, read on the forward strand.
AATAATATGGAATTTGGAAAGATACCTGAAGTATGAGGAGGGGGGTCAATAGGGACCTCCAATCTGCAGCTGACTTTAGAAGCCTGGTTGGCAGTCTAGACCTGGAACATGCATTTGAAGTAGAGAGCAGTGGGGCATCCAGACCTTTTAAAAAAAATTTTATTGTTTACATATATAGATGTTTTGTTTGTTTATTTGTTTATTTATATGTTTGTTTGTTTGTTTACATCATTGTATTCCTCTGGGTTCTCCCATCACGCTATCTCCCATGAACTATCATCTTGATATTTTGTGTTCATGTCTTCCCTGATTTCTCCCACCTACCCTTCCTCCCCTTCCCTTTTTGTTTTAGTTCTGTTAGCATCTTGTTAGTTTTTACTTTTTCTTGACTTTTTATTTGCTTTTCCACCTATGAGTGGGACCATCCAATTTTTGTCTATTTTTGTCTGGTTTATTTCTGCTAGCACAATTCCTTCTAGGTTCATCCATGTTACCACAAATGCATCAAATTTATCTATTTTGATTGCTGAATAATATTTCATTGTGTAAATATAACATAACTTTTCATCTATTCATTCATTTTGGGACATTTGAGTTTTTTTCCCCCAAATCCTGGCTTTTACAAATAGTGCTGTAATAAACATCCAAGTACAGGTGTCCTTTTGAATGAGTGTTTTGGCATCCTTTGGGTAGATTCCCAGAAGAGCAATTGCTCGGTCAAAGGGTAGTTCCATTTTCATTAGTTTGAGGGTTCTCCACGCAGCTTTCCATAGTGGCTGGACTAGTTTGCATTTCCCCAGCAGTGTAAGTGTTCCTTTTTCTCCACATCCACTCCAGCACTTGTTATTGCCTGTTTTTTTCTATATGAGTCATTCTTACTGATGTAAGATGGTATCTCAATGTGGTTTTGATTTGCATTTCCCTGATTATAAGTGAATTTGAGCATTTTTTCATATACCTGTTGTTCTTTTGTTTTTTTTCTTTGGAGAAGTGTTTTTTAAGCTCTGCTTCCCATTTTTTGACTCTCCTGTACTTTTTTGCTTTGTTTTTGTTCATTTGGGAGTGTTCTTTGTGGATCTTTGATATCAGACCCTTTTCAGTTGAGTCAAGTGCAATAATTGTTTCCCATTCATTTGGGTGTCTCTTTATTTTGGTTATTGTTACTTTTGCTATACAGAAGCTTTTTAGTTTTATGTAGTCCCAGTTGTTTATGTTTTTCTTCATTTTCTTTGCATATATGTGTGTGTTCTGAAAGATGTTTTTGGTGGTACAGGTCATAGAGTGTTTTGCCTATGTTTTCTTCTATTAATGTTATGGTTTTGGGTCTTACATCACAGTACTAAAAGTTCCAGTTAGGGCAATAAGGCAAGAGAAAGACATAAAAGGAATACAAATAGGTAAAGAAGAAATGAAACTATCATTACATGCAGATGATATGCTATTTTATGTAGAGAACCCCCCAAAATACACAGAAAAATGAATTGAAACAATAAACCAGTTTAGTAAGGTAGCTGGTTATAAAATCAACATATAAAAATCCATAGCCTTCTTATATGCAAGAAATAAGTCAGAAGAAGAAGAAATTTTTAAAAATCACTCCATTTACTATCACACTAGTGAAATTAAATACCTGGGAATAAATCTAATAAAAGACCTATACAAAGAAACCTATAAAACATTGTTAAAAGAAATAGAAAATGACATAAAGAAATGGAAAGACATCCCCTAATCATGGGTTGGGAAAATAAACATCAAAATGTCCATCCTACCAAAAGCAATCTACAGATTCATTTCAATTCCAATAAAAATTTCAATGACATTCTTTAAAGAGATAGAACAAAAATTACTAAAATTCATATGGAATAACAAAAGACCTTGAATATCCAAACCTCTCCTGACCAAAAAAAGAGAGAATGGAGGTATTTACACTCCCAGATTTCAAATTATATTACAAAGCCATAATAACTAAAACAGCATGGTACTTTATTTGTACCATTTTGGAACAAAAATAGACACACAGACCAATGCAACAGAATTGAATGCCCAGATATAAAACCACATATGCATAGTCAACTAATCTATGACAAAGGGGTGATAAACATACATTGGAACATGGATAGTCTCTTCAATAAATGCTTCTGGGGAAAACTGGACTGCTACATGCAAAAGAATGAATCTGGACTACTCCCTTACACCATACACAAAAACCAACTCAAAATGAATAAAATGCTGGGACCTTTAACCTGTGAAATTTGACACCATCTCTCATAAATGGTATCATAAATTTGACACTATCTCTTATAAATGGTATCATAATTGAGTTGAACATCCTGTTGGTGTTCAAGAATGGCTTGTTGGTTTGTGGAAAGGCTTCTATCCAACTTCTGTTGGAATTGGGGAGGTCTCATACAGCCCTAATAGTGAGTTAAGTCTAGACATGCAACAACAGACCAGCTTTTCCCAAAAATTCAACTAATTGCCAAATAGTATTAAAATAGTATTAAAATTATTTGAAACTACTAATAACTACCATGAATTTCTGCACAGGATAAAGCTGTTCTGCCCAACAAGGTCAGAATTGCGTATATGTTGCCGCACACGGTGGCTCAGCCTATGAAGTGGCCGGGGCTAGGGATCACGGTTCAAATCCTGCCTGGGGCACGTAGCGAGACCTAGTTCCAAAAAAATAGCTGGGTGTGGTGGCGCGCGCCTGTAATCCCAGCTACCTGGGAAGGTGAGGCTGGGGATTGCTTGAGTCTGTGGTACCCCGGGCAACGAGAGCCTGCAGTTCCACGGGCAAAAATAGCGAGACCTAGTCTCAAAAGAAAAAAAAAAGAATTGAATATATGTTGACTAGTAAATCATGTTTAAATTTAGATGAATAAGGAGCTGAAATTCAAGTCATCAGGCATAGACACATTTCAAGTGTGCCATAGCAATGCAGGACCAGAGACTACCATATTGGACAGCAGACTAAGGATATTTCCATCAATGTCAAAAATTCTAAAGCACATAAAACATTGATTACCACATTATCTCACACCAAGACAACTCCCCCCGCCCCCTCTTCTTTTACACAATGTTGGTGAGGATGCGCATCTGATCAAGCTTCTCTCTTTCCATGTGCAACTCTGTCAATGAACTTTATCACACTCCTATTTTCTTTTTTCTTTTTTTGTTATGTTTTGTTTTTAGAGACTAAGTCTCACTATTTCACCCAGGGTAGTCTTGAACCCACTGACTCAAGAGATCTCTAGCCTCAGCCTCCCAGGTAGCTGGAATTACAGGCATGAGCCACCATGCCCAGTTCCTCCCATTTTCTTCTAGTTATGAGCTTTCCAAAATCTCTCAGGCTTACTTCTTTCTTCACAGGCTTTCCCCCTTTCTTAAAAGACATTTTAACTTAATAATGAGGGGGAAACCATAAAATTATATACCAAATTTAAGAGATATTAGTGCATGAATCGTGAGCTTACCCTACCAGCAGAGCAGATCAGAGTTATAACTATAGGTCATGTCACATTTCCTCTCTCCTACTGGATCTGTGAGCACCGGCAAATTCTTTCTGTAAGATTTTCTCTCGTAATATTTTTGCAAGTCACTATAGCAAATACCAGGAGAGTGCAATTCAGATAGCAAAGACTCTTAAGAATGGTATTCTTCCATTCTCTCATTGATGAATATTTACATTGTTACAAAGCTTTGTTGTAGATACTGTGCTGTGATATACATTTTCAAATACCTGCAAGAGTTTGTCCTGGTTATACACATTGGAGTGGAGTGACTCAGACCATCATCAAATTTACTAGATGATGATGATTTTTTACTCAGTTTGTAGTGTTAATTTTCTAGTCCTACCAGCAATGTATAAAAGCTTCCATCTCTCCACATGCTCAATAATGTTGCTTTTGCCAAACTGTCTAATTTTGGCTAATTTGATGTGTGTGAAGTATTTCACTGTGATTTTTATTGAAATTTTTTAATTGACAAGAGGGTAAACATTTTCATATGCACATTGGCTATACTTGCTTTCTCTTCTGGGAAAATCTATTGGTCTCTTGGTTCATTTACTCATTTGGTTGTTTAGTTTTTCTTATTGATATGTAGGAGTTGTTTATATGTACTTGATATTAACCCTTTGTCTACATAAGTATTGTAATTATCTTCTCCATCTGTGGTTTGTCTTTTCACTTTTCAAAGATTATTTTAGATTAGCAGTAGATTTATATTGGTTTTGGATTAGCAGTACTTAAATTTTTTTTATTATACTTGAGTTTGCCAATTTTTTCTTTATGATTTTTCCTACTTTGTTGTTTTTGTTTAGGAAATCCCTCCGTAATCTTGGCAAATATTCAAAAATTGTTGGATGCAAGTTTCGATGGGAGTTAGTAGGAGGGGCTGACTTATGCCTGAGTGCTGAAGGTGTTGGGCTGAAGTGACAAGGACTAAGGTCACCATGTGAGGAGGACATGGGTGATTATTGTAGAGAAGAAGGTACTTCTGCCCTAGAAGAGATGTCCAGATGTCTGGGGCACAGGAAGAAGGCTGGGCTGGAGAAGGGGACTGGGAGTCTTCATCACTAGGCCATGATTGAAGGAAAATCATCCTCTCCCAGGGGAGAGTAAGCACAAAGAGGATGGAACAAGTCCTTGGAGGAGTATGGGAAGTAGGAGGAGAACCAGGTAGGGTGTTATGGGGCTACATGGGGTTACTGAAAGTGTCTGAGTGACTTCCGGTGTCCTCCTTCAGAGGCAGGGGGCCACCAGGTCCTGGAGAGGCAATCTTAGGGGCAGAGGAGAAAATCCCCCAAGGCTATAGGAAATAAAAGGAAGAGAAAGGAGGAAGTACCTAGATGGGGTGGCTCCAAGGCAGGCTTTGGGGACTTGTTAGAGCTTGTCTGTAAGTCAGCAGAAAGGGAAAACAGAGGAGGGCAGAGTGCTTGAGGGTGTTGACCTGGTTGCTAGAGCAGCAGACTGATCCTTCACCTCAGAGAAAAGAAGAGCCATTTCTTGGGAAGGGAGATGCTGAGCAGAGTGACTGGGGGAAAAAATCCCCTCCAGAAAGGCTGGCCTCAGTCCCTGTGTCTGCCTGACAAAATTAAGAGCCAGTGAGCATTTGGTGGGTAAATTTTTTTTGTCAAATCAGGTATAGGTTGGGTTCAGCATCTAGGAAGTTAGGATTAGGTAAATTAGTAAGAAGGTAAGTTGGGTTTGTGGAGAGGAAGAGTTTGGAAGGACCATCATGAAGAGGAAAGAATACTCAGGTCTCCCTAAACCTCTGAGTTACACCTTCTTCCCCAGAAAGGACTGGGGACAACCTTTCTCACCTTGAACCTGACCAGGTTTTCCATTAAGGTCTCCTCAGACAGGAAGAGATGGGGACAAACACAGTTCATGACAGCACCACTGGGTCTGTCCCCCCATCTCCATCTACCCACCCCTACCTGGCACTTACCACCTTCATCTCTTCCAGACTGTGGAACAGCCTCTGCACTGGACTCCTGCACCCATCATTCTCCATCCAGCAACTGGAAAGATCTACTAAAACAGTATTTGGTTTATCACTCTGCTTCTCTAAACACTGGTGACTCTTACAGTTCCAAAGGCAAAGGCCAAAATACTGACCATGGTTTCAAGTTCTGCTGGACTGGCCTCTGCTGCCCTCCTGTCCCATCTACCGTCAGCTCAGTTTATGGAACACACTTCAATCTGGAACGTGTCCAGACCTTTCTTGTCTCAAGTCCTCTGTGTACTTTCCTCTTCCCTTTACCTTCACCTGGCTGAGGCCTACTCCTCATTCTGGTTTCAGTTTAAGTGTCACTTCCTCTGGGAAGTCTTCTTGAAGGACCCAGTGTAAACCAGATACTCCTACCTCCCCCAACTACACACACACACACACACACACACACACACACACTCCCAGGAGCCCAACCTGATCAAGGTGAGCCTGCAGTAGGCAGACATACCCCAGACCCTGTGTCCAAGCTAAGGGGAGATTATAATCTTTCCTTTAGTCCTTCATTTTCCCTTCTTCACACATCCTGCAATGTGTAATTAGGTAGTAACTGGTGTGACTGTTAACTTCACTCTTCCCCACCAGATCACACACTCTAGGATGCTAGTACTTTTGGGACTGTCTTGGTCATAAGCACAGAACCTAGCACAGAACCCTGCACTTAGTAGGGACACAGTAACTGTTGAATCAATGCTGCAGTGTAGCCAAGAGGACGGGTGGGTTTGTCTCAGAGCCCCAAGTCAGGGAAAGTATCAGAAATGGGAACTGGAGACACTGCCCACTAACTGGATTTTAGGAGATAAAAGAGAAGGAAGGGTGTATCAGGAGGACAGCTGGTATTGATGAGTGCCAAATGCCGTCCCAGTACACTCCACCCAGCACTGGCTAGGTGACCCAGTGCAAATACTCTCCCTAAAACTCAGTTTCCTAACCTATAAAGTGCATTTGTAACACCAAACTCCTGGGATTGTTACGAGGTTGGGAGAACATGACATAGAAAGAGCCATCAAATCACATACAAGGAGTTCTTGGGCTCGGGAGTTAGACTACCAAAGTTCAAATATCAAGCCTGCCACCCAGTTGTGTGGCCTCTGGCAAGTCACTTCATCGTCTGTGCCTTGGTTTCTCTACCTGTAAAATGGGGATAATAAACCCTCTGGAATTGCTCTGTGGCTAAATAAGATAATGCATTAAAAATATATACCTAGCACAGTGCCTGGCAGAGTTGGCGCTCAAGAAATAATACTTATCCTTTCCTCTCTACCATGATCTCAGAACTGTAGAATGTCAGGACGGAAAGATTAAAGGAATCATCACTCCAGTTCCTGTTCCCACCACAAAGAGGGAAATTGAGGCTAAGGAAAGGTAGGGAATCTGGACTGGAGTCGGGGACCAGGGTGGGGGCGGGGACCAGGGTCCCAACCCAGTGGCAGGCTCCCGGCGACCTCTTGCCCACCCTCTCACCTACCCCAACTTGAGCAAGAGCTGGCAGTTCTGCTGAGTCCACCCCATCTGACTCTTGCTGCGCGACTGCAGAGGGCGGCCAGCCCCGCCCCCACCCCGCCCCTTCGCCCCCGAGGCGGCGGGCGCCCAGACGCGGGAGGCGGGGGCTGCAGCCACCTACGCTGCCCCTCGGTCACCCGTGGCTTCCCAGCACCAGAGAGAGCCACGTCCGGAGCCCAGCCGGCTCGCGCCCAGGTGAGGGCTGTGCGGGGCGGGACCTAGGGCCAGTAAGTTGGAAGCTGGGAGCAAGCAGGCCTTGCCCCCGGGGGTGGGGCTCCTGGGGTGAATCGGTGCTATGTGGATGAATGCTGTGTAAGATTCGTGCGCGCTGGGTTGTTTGCAGCTGGGGTATTGTCTGTAAAGTATGGTCAATGTGCGCACCTGTGAGCAGTGTGTGTGGTACCTGCGTGCCTGTGCCAGGGTCACTCAGGCGTTCCCGTGTGGGTCCACCGTGTGTGCCTGTCTGTGGTGGGAGTCCTCAGAGCATGGTGCACATAGCACGGCACGCGTGTTATGTCTGTTGTGTTTCATATGTGACACACCGGTGGCACTGCGTGCGTGGTGCCCAGAGTCAGGTCTGGAGGTGAGGAGCATTTATGCAGCTATTATCACTCCCAAAGCTTTTTCCAAGACCCCACAGTGATTCTAACCCTCTGTCTTAAGGAGAGTGAAAGCTCACCCCACATCTGGTTGGGGAGGTGCAATTAGTTTCTCTCTCTCTCTCTCTCTCTCTCTCTCTCTCTCTCTCTCTCTCTCTCTCACACACACACACACACACACACACACACACACAAGAAGCTTCTTTGGAGTCCCATTTTTCAATCTTCAAAATTCAAGTGGATCTTGCATTCCTCTGTAATATTTCTGCATTTGTTTTAGTAATGTTCTGCATTTGTAAAAACATTGTTCTGATAAACTACTATCCAGTAAGGTGCTCAGGCTTGGCCATGCGGTGGGTTTAGGCTGTGGTGAGGGTCCTTTCACACCTGTGAGTAGGAATCCCCTGACTGTCCTCCAGTGTGGGCTGGCAGGACTTAGGCCTCCTGCGGAAATGTGGCAGTGTGCTGTGTGCTGCACAGTTGTGTATAGTTGTGTACACTATGTATGAAGGAACTGGATCTCAGTGGCAAGGGGGTATAGCCTATGGTGGGGGGTGGGGGAAGTCTGTTTTGGTCATTTCCAGTGCAGGGGTGAGGGAGCCAGGCTTCTTGGGAAAAACCCTGACCGTAAGTTTCTCGACTTTTCTCCACTGATTGGGCAGAAAAAGGCTGCAGGACTCCAGGGGAAGCGGTTTACATAGCAGACCACTGTGGAGGTAGTTGTGTTACCCAGACTTGGCATGCTCTGCATGTAGGACTTTTAGCAAAATCTCTGTACCCCAGTTCCTTCCTTTGTAAAATGGAGGTGCTAATAGCGTTTTCTTGTGAGGTTATTATGAGAACTGGCTAAATTTCTGGATGTAAAGTGCTTGGCATAATATTCAATACATTAAAAACCCTTCACAATTGCTGATAAAACTAAGCCAAGAGTGATGGAGCTCCAGTATTATGGGGTTCCAGCCCACCCCAGGACCCTCCAGTTCCCACGCAGCCAGTGATTGCCCATGAGCTGGGCAGGTGGGAATCTGAGGATCCATTCCTGTGCCCAGATGTCATCACTGTTGAGCTCTCAGTGACAATCTGGCTTCTGAGAGATGTGGTATGAGAAAGGATGATGCCAAGTTTCTGAAAAGGCCTGGGAAGGGACGTGGGAAAGAGACCGGCAATAGCCATGGGACATGGATGGAGACCTTTCTCTCCTGACAAAAACCAGAGGAACAGAAAAATATTGGTCCATCCCCTCATGTGCACACTTGTGTGTATGTGTATGTGCACGTGTGCATGTTGGGCAGGGGAGGGCTAGTGGGAGCAGGATTGCCCTTGGTTTGGAATGAGGAAAGTCAAGAAGAGCCAGATGAGGGATGCTTAGTTCCAGGATCCAGGAAGCAGGAGAGAAGCCTTGAGGTCAGACCCAGAGCCATGGGTCTGGGCTTCAGGCTGAAGTAGACCAGAAGGTCCCTCATTGGGCTTTGTTTAGGGGGAAAAGTTTATACTGGCAGTAGAAGAGCCCTTGTTCCTCCTGATTTCATTGGGTCAGTTTCAGAAGGTGCCCACAGGCCTTGGAGAAAGAGGGGACATAAAAGGCAGTGTTGGAACTGTGGAAACATATTTAGGGAAGGCACCTAAATATATCCTTGATGGTGGCGGGGTGGCATGATATGGGGGAGGAGGGGAAGCTGCAATTAGAGGAACAGTCAGGGAAGGTCTGGCAGTCAGGCCAGGCCTCTGTTCCAGGCAACCACTGTTCCTGCTATCCGCAGAGAATGTGCCTTGGCCCCAGAGGCTCTTAGAGCTGCTCTGTGAGGTCTTCGGGTCAGAGCCCTGTGGGGCCCCAAGAGGCCTGAGCCAGCCCAACTGGCTGGGTGACAAGGCCAGTTCTCTCTCCTCAGCTGTCAGGGAAGGAGCAATGGTGTCACTTCTGGCCCCACTTTCCTTTGATATACAATTTCATCTGTCATTGTTTATGATTCTGCAGCCCTACCTCAGGGTCAGTGATTGACACGAACATTCTGAAAGTTTATAATCCAATCTCCAGCTTTCCATAGCTCTAATTTTTCCTGATCCCATCTGAAATATTCAAGGATTTGACCTTAGTTCTGGCAGATACTAGAGATCACTACTGCAGAATTTGTCAGAGAAGCTCCAGGACAGCTCTCTCCACAGCCATTAGAGTAGCCCCTGAGGAAGGTCCCTGGTAAAATGGTCACATGCCCGCTGGGAGAGGTGACATACCAGAAACTTCTCCTCCTCAGGGCGGTGTGGATTCTTTAGGGTAATTTGTGACTCTTGGAGGAGAGTGACCCAGAAAAAGAAGGACTTGAATCTGGAGTTCAGTCATCATTGTCTTCAAGATGAAGGAGTTGTAGGGTCACTGGTTCCTGGAGGGGCACAAAGAGGAAGGAATGGAACGAGAAATGGGATAAAGGGCACCCCAAAGACAAACCTTGTTCTGTCTGAGAGACTTTCAGAATACTTACGGTATCACAGACTACCTGAGGCATTAGCAAGAGCTAATTGATGTGGAGCAGGGTTTGAACTCAGCATGAAATGAGGACTAGAGAACTGACAGCCAGTCTTGGCCTCATCTGTGTGACTTTGGACAAGTCACTTTCCTTCTCCATATCTGGCTCTCCTTGTCCATCATACTGGACATAGGATTAAAGCTCCCTGACCTCAGTCTCCTTTGTCAGGGTTGTCATGGAATGCTTGGTCCTTGGGCCAGCCTATAAATGTTAGCAGAATGAGTGAGGAATGAATGAAAAATGAATCGTCAAATGAAGAGGTATGGAAATATAGCATTAGATACTATGATGTATTCTCCCTTCCCCTCATTTCCAGCTCATCTAAGTCCACATGTGAGAAATTGGTCTCAGAACTGAAAGAACTGGGAGGTTTGTCCTCTGGAAGGGTTGACTGTGAATATAAGAGTTTGGATGACCCACCAGAACTAATGATGAAAGAAGGAACTGTAGCTTCAGGGCCAGCCCTTCTGGATATTGGGGTGATAAGCAGGAGCCCCCAGGAGATTGGTCAAAGAGTGGAGGCCAGAGGGGTCCTAGGTCCTGAAACCATGTAAGGCAGGATGGGATGGGAGTGGTACAGGTCTGAGCAGGTATTGGCATGAATGAAGAGTGAGCAGAAATATCAGGCACCTACTGTGTGAGGAACCTACTGTGTGCCCAGTCCTCACCTGTGTGCTATTTGTCCTCCAGTCACCCTAACCGAAGGGAGGGATTTGTGTACATCCTGAACTTTTTCCTCATTATTCCTCACTTCTCCCTTATCAGTTGATAACTTTATAAGTCCATTGAATCTGCCTCCCAAATATTTTTCATTGGTTCCTTTTTATGCATTCCTGCTACTTGAACCCAAGAATGGAAAGGCCCATTCTTCTCCTTTTTACCTTGGCTGCTAGGAAATTCAGTCACCATCTTCATTTAAGAGCCTACTCTTTTTTCTGCCCTGTGTCTAATGGCATAGACTCATGGCATATAGGGTTGTTGTCTGAGTTGCCTCCAGTTCTTTATGAACTAAATTGTAAATTCTAAAGCTCTCTATAAGTAAAATCTAATATTTCCTAGATCCTAAGGTCCATGGGTTTCTTGGATTTTTCATTTTTCTTTGTTGTTTATCTTACCACACTGACATAGAGACACTCAAAGCATTGTGTTCAAATCTTGGCTCTGCTGTTACTATCGACATGAACCTTTTAGTGGCAGCTTGTTTAATCATTCAGTGTGCTTCCTTCTCCCATCTGTACACAGGGATGATAATGATAGCTACGTTGCATAGTTGCGTGGGATTATGTGAGGTAGCGTAAATACTATGTGTTTGCTAGCATGGTTATTACCTGATAGCTCTCAGACATCCTAGGAAGGCCAACAGAGGACATGATAGCTCTGTGTGCATTGTTCTGTATCAGTGCTTCTCAAAAGCCATTGTACACACAAATCCCTTGGGGGTCAAATTCAGCAGGTTAAGGTGGGGCCCGAGGGTACACTTCTGACAAGCTCTTGGATGATGCCACCACGCCTGAGTCAAGTTCGCACTCCAGCTGCCACCATGGAGACAGGTGGAGCTGTGACTGGGTTCCAGTGAGGAGAACCAGCGGAGAAAGAAGGAGCTGGCAGTGGTGCCCGACCTGCCTTATCCTGTAGCTTTGAGGAGGCTGGACTCTGAACTGAGCCTGGCACCATGAGGTCTGTGGTGCTCCTAAGAGCTCGATAGATATAGACTGAGTGAGGGTGTGAACTGAAAATCTAGTGACTTGAAGGCTCCAGAGGGTAATGTGCTTCCTCTTCCTGGGGGTGGTCCTGTCCCCCCTAGAACTTCCCATCCTCACATTCTGCCCTTTGAGCTCCCAAATCCAGAGTGACTAACTTGAGGTCTCACTCAGAGTTGGCGATAAACAAGGCTGGTGGCTGGTTGAGCAGGTTGGGGACCACACTCCCGAGGAGACCTTTGCC